>QFFB01010462.1:0-21862 GCA_003316465.1 Ramaria cf. rubripermanens
AACGCATCAACATAGCTGCAATTATCGCAAGGGTAGACGCACTTCGTGAGCACCACCTAGCCGCGCGATTCTATCGACAAGGTGTTGCGGCATTCCCTTCTTTGCCATTGCTTCCGGGGTATGACTCCTAGGTTTAAGGCTGACAATAAGAATGAAGCGTGGACGAAACATAAGTAAAGTCCTCCGTATGTTACAAAGTACTTACTTGTTGTATCCTACAGTTGAGTTTATAAGACGGAATTTGGCATTGAAAGGATAGAAGGCTGTTGCCCAAATGATAGGGATAGAGTATAACGATAGTGGGGTGTCAAGACTCAGAGTACTCAGCGCCAGCGACATGGTGGGAAGTAGAAAAGTAGTAATGTGGGAAATTGTGACCGGCACCCTCAATACCGTAGGCTCTACGCGGCCAACTGCATCATCATAACAGAAATTTAAGTTGCATTACATAAGGCCGGCGCAGTAATATGAGTTTGAAATCCACGGCCGAGGCCGCCCTCCCAGCCGTACTTTTGACAATTCTACTATAGCTACCCAGCACCGACCGCACTGAACAGTACATGGCCATCCCGCCCTCGCCTTACGACCCCCGCCGTATATTCCTTATCTCCCTCCCTCCGCTACCGTTTGCGAAGCATAAGCGTGCGCTTGGGGTCTACGTTGCTGGAGCGTTGGTGGGTTGTGACTTCCATGCGGATTTCAGTGGTGCTGATTTGGTTGTCATTACATGAACTGGATGTTACTATTGCACTTGCCCTCAATTGCACTCACTCGCACCTCGCACTGGCTCTTCCGGTCGTGCCGGCCATCGCCCCCATTCGCACCGCCCAACCAGTTCGCCTTAGCTCACTGGATATTCTGGGATGCCGCCATCCTCTCCGCACACGCCCACCCCCCTCTCTCCGCACCGCACGAGACAATCCCCGTACATGTCACTTTCCTCGACTGGATCCCTGGGATCTGCTCCACGCTGGGCCTGCTCATTGTGAACATGATAAATAAGGAGAACCTCGTGGGTGCCGGAGCCGCCGCGGGTTTCGGGGGAGACGGAGGGGTGATATGGCGCGCGAGGTTGTTTTTGTTTATGGGTTTTGCGTTGATGGCAGGTGGGCTGGCAGGGAGTGTTGTGAGTCGTTTGTTTTTGGGTGGATGATTTACAGGGTGCTGATCGCATTGTGCTGTGTGTTGTGGATGGTGATATTACAGAGTATATTGGTCCTAAAGTACATTGTTCAATTTTACGAGGAACGATTCGTGTACTACGGGTATGCGAACGTGGCACAGAACGTGGGGTTGATGTTGTCCGCGATCGTGCTGTGGATTGCCCAGAATACGTCGAGCGAGTATGAGTATAATTTGACGTTGTAGGATGCGTGTTGGATGGATGTTCGTTTAATAAACCATGATTACCTGTTTGGCGGTTCGTGCGAATAGCGGAGCCAGGCTATCGATCTTGTCTCAACATGTCCTCATCCCTCCACAATCGGTGCGTCGCCCATTGTTGAAGTGAACGTGTTAGTGGAAGCGGGAATTATGGAGTGCAAGTCGTGGCTGGGGTTGTTGAAGTTAACGACATACGGATGGCGTTGGATGCGCTTGGTGATTTGGCGGGGAAGCGAGACATTATGTGGGTGGCTGCTGATGCTATTCTACCGTATCCTTCGTATTCGTGTTATCCTTCATGTTCAAACTTTTCCTTGGTTTTTAGACCTCCGGACTCATGAAAGTTGGACGTTCAATATCGAACACCTCGAATACTGAGATAATATGTATTATGGCGCTGTAATCAAGAATCGACGTCAACGTACGCAGTCTCGGTATGTGGCGTTGTATAAACAAATTTTCGTGGTTGTGCCGCGCAGGGAACCTATAATATCATTATTTGCTGCAACGACATAACTTCCAGTAGAATCTTTAAAATTCGCGAGAATCGCGACAATGAGTAAGAGAAATCAGTAACTAGTGATGATCAGCGAGGATTGCAGTATTTACCTATAAGAAAAGCTGTGACAGGTGCATTCGGCAAAGCGCGGACAACTGCAAATGATATGGTAGTCTCGGAGGGGGGGTTGCGGCGTCGTTTGTACCAACCCTGTAGACTCCAGTTTGTCCACCCGGTGGAGTACTATGGTCCACATAGGGATGATCGATACACTCAATGAGCTCGTCATGTTGAGGTGGATGGCTCTGTATACGTTTGTGCACATCTTGCCGCCGGGCAAGATCCAAGTGTATCATAGTAGATCCCCTGTGCGCTGCGGCATCAGTCGTTCCGCGCAGTGTCGCTGAAATGAAGATTGCAACCGCTTCGCAACTCACGTATAATGCACAACGGCTGTCTGTGAGGACGCGCTTAGCCAGTGAATAAGCTGTATCAACTTGACCGGCGGCAGCTCCGTTATGGGACGCTATCGGTGACGCAAAGGTTGGAGCGAGATGGCTGAAGGTAAGGAAGAGCATGGTGAAGATTCTTGAAAAAAGAATTATGCTTGGGGTGGCAAATTAAACTGAATTCACTGAGAGAAAATTCTCTACTCTGGAGTCATACTTATAGGCCACAGGACGGTACGATCAGTTCGATGTTGCTATGATGCATCCTTGAATAGTCCTAGCTATCCATCCCTGATGACAACGTTGTTCGGACCGCTCAACTCGAGAAGTCCGCTGTGCAGCCTTGTGCAGTGCGGGGTGGGATGAAGGGCAGTGTTAATGTAGAGTCAGGACGGGCCGTATATAGAAAGATGGATCACATAGAACGAAAGGGATGGGATGTGGCAGTATGGGACGAAGCACATGCATAACCTGGTACATACACTTCAGAATCGGATGCTCTGCGTTTATTAGCCATGCCCGCTGTACAGTGCGAGATCATAGGGATAGAGGGCAGGGCAGGGTTAATCTTGAGTTGGGACGGACCGGCTGGTTTTCTGCCTTTCGTCCCATGTATTCCATCTTACCACGATGGTATGTAGCAGCACGGGACAGAACACATTGGTAATCAATTAGAGGTCTAGAAAGCAGAAGACGTGGCACCTGGGATGCCCCTACAGTATATCAGAGTTTGAGTTTAAGAACGGTCTTACCACCAGCACCTCATCGTGTAGGCAGCTGGCCCGTGCACGATGCTCCAAGCGCTTGCCAAAGTAATTATATCAACCTCTCGGCCCTTATTTCGATTTCCTCACCACTCTGGCCTTTTGGTAAGTTCCCCTTAACGTCACGAAGAGCCCTACAACGACTAACAAATCATACAGGCTTAGATCAAGTGTAGTATCTGTTCTTTTTAGTTTAACCACTAAAATGACCGCACCGCGGTTATCATTGGTTAGCCAATTTTTGTTACCTTTGTCTTCCGACCTCTGCTTGCACGTTGGAGGATATGATAACCTTGCTATTGCAGTATTGGCTTGTGTTGTCAGGGGATCTTCTATTTGCTTACTCTTACAATCTTGTCATCATTTTCCTTATTTAAGGGGTGATTGCTTGGCTGTAACAGGATGTAAAAGAACTTCTTGTATATTGGTTATTTTATTGTTCAGAGGGATTGTATGTGATTATTGGTTATCAGAGCTTATTTGATAATAGTAATGGTTTTTGTACTAGTGTTATATTTATTGTGATAGTGGTGTTAGAACATTGACTGGCATTATAAGATCTGGCTATATATACTTGATAAAGGAAGGTTGGATATTTCTACTGAAGCTATAGTAGAGGAAGTGCTAAGAACATGTGTGCTGTGAAGTTTTATTTTCTTGCTCTGTTCCCTGTTTGCTTCTAGAAATTACACCTACTTGATATAAGGATAGTCCTATACTTTTGCATCTGCTTGTGTGTCTTGACTGCAGTAATGACAGTCTGCACAGCTAGCCAGGGGGGGTTATTAGCATTCCTTACATACCTACTTGGATGGAATCTGAGCAATCTGTATAGTATAATAGGGGAGATCTATTTGAGGCCCATATTGACATGTAAAGTTGTTACAGGCATGTAAAACCATAAGGCAGAGATGAACAGAAGATGGATTGGAAGGGACTTTAGCTTCAGCTTATGTGCTGTGCCTCTCGACAGTCACAGGTCCCAAGATTTTGGAAACAGAAGGTCAAGCTAGGTAACATGGATCCGTGGTACATGCGGAAGTGCAGAAATGGAAGCAAGGGTGGAAGTGTACTAAGAGCACTACGGAAGGTTAACACGGGAATTGTGGTTGATATTCAAACTAAGGTTACTAGTGCGAACACAGGAGCTTATATACGTAGGGGGTATAGGTAAGGAAGTAACAGCAATGAGCTCCGAGTTAGAGTGGAAGAGGTGTTTAGTATGGAACCATGAGCGGAGTTGGGGAGCATAGGGCAGGGGGAACGTAAGCTTGGTGACTGAAGTAGGTACCATCAACCGTCAGTAAGGAGACACAGGCATTCCACAAGGAACAAGGTTCCCTTGCTGATGGAAGGGCCGGGAGGATTGGAGAGCTGAGTAATAGTAGGGGGTGATGGAAAATGATAGAGCAGAAGGCAGAACAGGAGAGCGGAATGCACAGATGTAACAAAAGTACAAGTTATTGTGATCATCAGAATTACCCTTTGCTGAATTTTAGATGATAGTATGCTTCTACAGGGATAGACTCAGCTGCTCATCTTCCCTTACCTCACTTGTACCTCCTTACTTCAAATGTGAGATTGGTTGGTCAGTGCAAAGCAATTAAAAAGGAACCCCCTTAGTCTACTGTCATCTCAGTTGTGAAATGCTCACATGCATGCTGTTACAATCTGATTCCTTATGGATCTTCAGTAACCACATTCAGTAACTAACCCCATCCCAAGCCCCCTACCCCAAGCCCAACCTTATCTAATCCCTTCCTGAAGTAGTCCAAGCCTAAACCCGACCCCCATTCACTGTATTCCACTTCCCCAAACCCCATTCCTTATCCTTCCCTGAGCTTCATTCTGATTCCTTTAGTTAGTTATATCTGACCTTGTTTCCCTATTATCTGTATATAAGTTTCATTCTATATAATGTACATTACTCCTCAGTTAGAAATCAACTTAGATATCTCCTTGAATCATTTACTAGTTTCTAATCTGTCTCCTCTAATCTCCTTATGCTCCTCTTATCCAAACCTTGCTCCAAAATTGAGGGCACATACAAGTGGATGGTGTAGTGCACAAGCTGAAGCTAAGCCCTCACTACTAATAACCTTGGTCCAAGCTCAGTTGAGCTCATCCTAAGGTCCCACATATAGGCCTCAGTCTTAACACATGCACACTTGCCTGTCATACTTTCTGCTCTGCTTGCTTGCCAATCCTGAACTCTAGACCAGCCTGCTTCACTTGCACTCACTTAGTATTACAAGCTCAATATGTGCAAAAAACTAGACCATGATGTGACTCTGGAGGATGTGGTTAGACTCACTAGGTGCCTCACTCAGCAATGGTCCTATATACAAGGTATGGAGGGTCTTGTCATTCATGTTGACTCTATGATATTCATATAGCATTCTGATGCATGTATGTATCCCTGTGTCACTCATGCTATCTGAGGACATTAGTAGTCCTATGTGTGCTTCAATCATATAGCTCCTCCCCTCCACACAACTGCCATGTTTACAGCTGTGAGTGACTAATGCCTGCTATCTACCTCCACTAACCTACTCATATTACCTGCAAGGTAAATATCATACAGCCTCTGTATGGTCTATATAATCAAGTTTCAAGCTTCAAGCTTAGTATACAAGCCTATCCTCTGTCTACTGTGCCCTCTGAACTAAGGTTCATAGGGCTCTTTCTGAGTGCTCTGGAGAAACACCCATTGTTGCACAAAGGTACACATGATGACAGATGTGGCTAGGGATAAGGAAATAGCAGTGATCAGGCTGTTAACTGAGAGAATATCTGATGACTGATGTATATAATATAATCCCCTCCAAAATCTGTGGGATTTATTGCTACTGTATAATCAGACCCATACCCTAGATATTGAAAGTGTTATGAATTCAGGATTATATAGTATTTTTCCTAGTAATTTCCCTAATTTTCCTCATTTACTAGGATCTTTTCTATCTTTTATTATTATTTTGTCATGCTCCTGTCACTCAGATATCATCAGTGACACATTGATTCCTAATCCAATGTTCCATAGGGTTTAACCTCTGTTCACAGATGTATAAGTAGTTAGAACATTAACTATAACAAATCTATCAGTTTTAGCCTGTTCATTCATGTTATTGAGTCTAGCTGAGTGAGTTAACAGCATTCTCACCACTATTTTTGTTTCTCATATGCAGTACATTATTTCCACTTTGTCTCACTTCTAATATCTCATAAAAGAAAGAAGAGACATGGTAACATTTAGAAGTTAAAACTGCACATGGAGTTGCTACATCCAAACGTTCTGCACTTCCAGTTCCACCTTCTATACTATCACCTCTGTTACTATCCTACCTTTACTCAGCTCTCTGATTCCCATGGCCCCTACATCAGTAAGGATACCTTGTTCCTAGTAGAATGTCTGTGTCCCCATACTGACAGATAATGGGTATCTTTTAGATATCATGTTTATGTCCTCCTTCCTATGCTATGATCCCTCACTCTATTCATGATCTGCATTGTATATCTTTTCCACTCTGACTCAGAACTCATTACTCCTATCTACTTACATATACCCTCTATTATATGAGTCCCTGTATTTGTACTAGTTACCCTAGTTTGATTGTTGACTATATTTTATATTAACCTTGTCTATTGTGTTCTTAGTACACTTCTATCATTACTTTCACACTTCCACACATACTACATAACTGTACTACATTACCTTGTCACTCTGTTCTGAAGTCTTGGGACCTAGTGATTGTTTGAGAGGAACAGCATATACGCTGAAGCTGAAGTCCCTTCTGATCCACCTTCCATCTTCCAATGAGTGGTTTATATGTTTGTAACAGGAGCGTAGCATACTGTAAGATTCTCACACTTATCACAATACTTGACTGAAGTCAACCAATGTATGGGATTGCAGTAAGTATGTTGTGATAGTATGTGTGAAGAATTGTGGGGACTACATTGTAGTTCCCACGGTTTAACTATACAGTGTGTCTGTGTGTATTGGGACCCATTGGTCTATACAATGATCTGATAAGTATACATACTGTCATATATGCTGATCTTGCTGATCTACATGGCCTTAAGGGCCATGGGTATAAGTATATGTACCTAACTTACACCCTCCCCTTTTTATATGATCCCAGGGGATCTTATCCATAGAGATCTGCCATTGGTGAGTGGTAGTTGCCATCTGACATGTGAATGTTGGCATTTTCATAAGAAGTGGGCGGGGGCCACGTCTCTGTCAGGATACCATCCAGCGGGGAAGGCAAAGATGACCTGTCCGACTGTACCTCGGACGTAGCCTCGGCGGCCTTGGTTGGTGCCATTATGTGCAGCTCTTGATCGAGCTATTGGGACAGGGATGTCCAGGCCTGCTTCTTTGAGAGATGGTCATTGACAAGGGCTGTTTCTAGTTGCCATTTCCCCAGCACTGCAGCAGTGCTATGTGCCTCACATGATAAGGCACGGGTGGCATATGCTTCCACCCTGGCTGCGCGGTCATGGGTTATTCCAGCCCACTTCCCTAGCCATTTGGCCAGCTCACTCATTGGGATTTCAGTGAGTGGCCTGTCTCCAGGCTCGAACTGAGCCTGGACTGAGTGTTAGAGTGTGTCACCAATGGGCATTGACACCTCCTTTTTCTTTACCAGTGAGGCCCATTGACTGGCCTGGCTGAATAGCTGTAGTATTCACTGTTTGACCAATCCCCCTTTTCTGGGGTTGCTATCCCTCAACCACATCCAGATGTCAACATCTGTAAAGTTGAGGGTCCCGTCATCCTCCTGGTGGATGGTGGTGGGAACCCCTTCTGGGTTATGCTGCCATGTTGCCTGGGGTTCTTGCCTTTATTTCGAAGCAGCTTGGCTTCTGTTCCCTGGCTAGGCTTCGCATGCGTTGTATGACTGCATGCTGTTCCTGTGTTCATGATAGGGTGGGGGTTTTCTTTGTGCTATCAACTAGCACCATGAATGCTGGCTCAGCAACCAAGCATACATTGTACCACTCCGCCTGTCTTGGGGTGGAGTGTCCTAGGGGCCGTGGCAAGCAGCCCGTTAGGGATGCAGGAGGGTCCTCATAGGGGAGGTGCTGTCCCAGGCCAGGGAGGCATGTGGGCAGGGATGGACACATGGGCAGTGGTAGAGCCACGCTGGGCCCGGGTGCAATGGGCCTCGCGATGATCGCCACCTATTCAGCTTCATAGGCCTCGATGGCCCTCTCCCTCTCTATGCTGAATGCTGGATCATACAGTGAGTTACCTGGCTTACACGCCAGGTACATATCTTTGAGGTCCCTTATGACCCATGCTAGCCCCCAGACTTCTTCTGGGGGTCCATAACCCCTTTTCTGCCATCGCTTGGATACAGCGGCTCGGGGGGCTGTGTTCAGCTCATCCCCGGAATCAGTGGCCCATCTGTTCCGAACTCGTCAGCAAATGAGTCTGGCACTTTGGGCTTTTGCTGATCGATTCAGTTCACAAGAGCTGTGGGATGGGTTGATAGTCCTGCCTCCTGATTGGGAGGCTGCACTGCTGGCTTTATCCAGGCTATGAGGGTGACAGCCTGGGCCAATGGACCTGCCTCGGGTTGAGGGGGTGTCCTGAGCGAGGTCATCCGGCCCGTCAATGGAGCTGACTGGGTAGATGGCCCTGCCTCTGGCTGAGGCAGGGGTTGGGGCATACCCATGGCCTTTGTTGGCCAAGGTGTGGGTGTTTTGATCAGCATTGCCGCTGAGCTGACTTTTGTTTCCTTGAGCTTTTGCTCAAGGGTTGTGATGTGCTCATGGTCACGAGCATTCTGTTTGCACTCCATGCAGAGTGTATTTTGTGAGTCCTTCAGGACTCCCTCATGTCCTGGATGGACACCCTGAGGTCGTCAATCTTGTTGTTGAGGTCATTGATGTGCCCTTGAAGGTGGTGCTCAACATCAGACTCAATGTCATGAAACAGCGGTGGCCACACTGTGTTGATAGCATCCTTGACATGGGAGCACTTGATGTTGATTTGGTTGAGGCCACAAGCCTCAACCAAGTATTGGATGTACCCATTACACAGGGCACATCCCTTTGGGTTGTAGGCGGCTGTGCCACCTTGCCACCTACTAATCTGCCACCCATTGTCTTGGTGGGCAGCTACCATGTCAGCAGAGTCCATCAACGTTGTGGTGGACATTGATGCAATGGGGGCCATGTCCATAGGGACGTCTTGGTTATCGCACATCTTCTTTTGGAAGATGTGGGGGTGGTGGTGGCTTCTAAGAAGACTTAGCCTTTTTCTCAGAGTGATCTGAGCGGGTTTTATGGTGGAGCATGATTCGGTTTTACTACATCACGTGATCAACATGACCTAGGCCTGGCATGGTAGGTTGCATGGACTCATCATGCCCCAAAGCTCTAGGTATGCATCTAGAGCTTCCAGCTCCTTGTACGCTGTCAACGGGTCCCAGGTGGTGTCTCCAAGAGTCTACCTGACTTCTAGCTGCAGCTCTTTAGGGCCCATCCATCTGTAGGCTGTTATCTCATCCACTAGCCATTCCTGCTCATCATTTTGGCTGATGTCATAGAATGATTTGGCCTCTTATCTGGGAAATCGCTCATTGTCATTCACGATGAACCAGCATATCAGCCCTGTATGGAATGTCAGGTTGATTTGTTTGGCCACCAATTCGGGTGGCAGCTCTATGGTTATTGTAGAGGCTGCGTTATGAGCCTTTACGACCCTATACAGCCCAATGTACCTGGGGACCAGTTTCCTGGCCCTGGCTTTGGGGAGGGCCAGGTTCTGTGTTGAGACATATACCAGGTCTCCTGTGGTGTATGATTCATTCATGCAATGTTTCTTGTTTGTGTGAAATGTCTGTGAGACCTGGTGTTCTAGTATTGCGTCATGTGCAGCCATCAGGTTCCATTTCGCCTGTTGGGTGAATTGTTTGACACCAGCAAACTTGGTGTCAATTGTGGTTGGGATGCCTACATGAGGCATATATCCATGGTTTAGCTCAAATGGAGCAAAGCCAGTAGTGGCGCTGACATTAATGTTCAGTGCTAGCTCCACCATGGGGCATTTGTTGGCCCAGTCCCTTTGGTCATCCTGGATGACCATTCTGAGGATCTGGCTGACAGAGTGGTTGGCCCGTTCTGTTGCCCCATCCATTCGAGGATGGAATGATGTTGACATCAGAAGCTTTGTTCCCATTAACCAGTGTAATTTGCGTCAGAACGTGGATGTGAACTTGGAATCACAGTCTGAGAGTATTGATTCTAGGATTCCGTGTAGTCTCACTACTCCCTTGAGGAATAGCCAGGCTACTTCACATGCTGTGACCTGTGTTGTGGTAGGCATGAGGTGGACCTGCAATGTTAGCCGGTCAATGATTACTAGCAAGTAATCTTTGTCACAGGATCAAGGGAGGGGTCCCATGAGATCCATCCCTATGGATTGCCATGGCCTGTCTGGGATGGGCAGGCTATGTAAAAACCCTTCGTTGTGATGGACTTGTTTGTCTGACATCTTCCACATGACGTGCAGAAGGCTTCTATGTCTGCAGCCATGCCTTGCCACCAGTATGCTCGTCAAATGTAGTTTGACATCTTCCATTGACTGTAGTGTCCAATGATCTGGTACGCATGATTGATGATGATTTCGATCAGCCTCCTCCTCCTTTGGAACACGTTCCTTGGGATGCATATGACATATTTTTGGAGCTGGTTCTTGGTCAAGACCAGCCTATCTTGTATGCCAAATGTTGGGTGTGCTTCTGGGTTCGTCAGAATTTTTGTGCATGTAGTGTCCTTGTGATATGCATCCTGCAGGACCCTTTTTTTTTTTTTTCAAGTCCATGGATTCCTCTATTCCTCTACATGGGCCCATAGTGGAACATCGTCATTTTCTGATGCGATGGCTGTGACATTGTCAGTGAAAGTCGGCACTATCTCTGATGGCCCCTGTTCAGAGTTTTATTCATGGCATCTGACTCTACTGTTCAAGCCTCCTTTTTGTCTGTGAGATGGCATGACCATCTCGCTGCTGCTGCCTGGATCTCTGTGTAGCAATCGGCTGGCAACAGTTCGTCATCTGGGTCCAATCTCATATTCATATTGATGTAGACATGTTCAGGATGCTTGTCATCATTTGTGTTGTTCTTGTAGTATTGGGACAGGCAGTCTGCTACTTTGTTTTCAACTCCATCAACATGCATGATATTAAAGTTGAAATGTGACAGGAATTCCCACCATGGGACTTGTCTGTCAGACAGGCTCTTTTGGGTCTTGAAGTATTTGAGACCCTTATGATCCATTACTAGGGTGAATTTGCATCCTAGTAGCTTGTCCTCCCATTTCATGAAGGCCTCGAGCACGGCAATTGTTTCATGTTTGTGCATTCTGTATTGTTGTTGTGCATTACTGAACTTTTTTGACAAGAATCCTGCTGGCCAGCATTTCTTCCACTCTGGCCCTTGACCATATATAGCTCCATTCCCTACTTTGGAGCTGTCTGTGATAACCCATATTGGCTCCAGGTTACATGCATCAACTGGCTTCAGGATTAAATCTCTGCATGCTAATGCTTTGATACTCTCAAAGCATTTTTCTAGTAATGGTGTCCACGTAAAGGAACGATTATTCCTTATACACCCCGACAATAGTGTGGTGTATGCCGTAATGTCTGGCATGTAGTGTGCTAGGTATTGTACCAGGCCTAGAAAACATTGGACATCGTTGAATGTTCTAGGTTGTCTCCATTTGCAGATGTGTTGTATTTTATCCGCATTGGCATATATTCCTCGGCCGTCTATGATGTGGCCGAGGCACTCCATTTGTTAAGAATAGAGGTCAACCTTGCTCTTGCTAAGGAATAGATGGTTGTCTCTAAGCCATTGGAATACAATCCCTAGGTGTATTTCATGCTCCTCGAGGGATTACAAATAAATGAAGATGTCAGCCATATATACATGGATGAATCTGCTTCTACAGTCACGGAACACGGCTGTCATTAATCATTGGAATGTGGATGGCATGTTACAGTCACCCATTTGCATCACTAGGCTCCTGAATGTTCCAAGGATGGTTGCAAAGGCTGTTCTATGTACATGGTTGGGTATGATGCGTATTTGTTCATATGCTTCTGACATATCAAGCTTTGATCGATATGGTGCTCGGGCCATATCATTATAAATGATATCTTGGTCTGGAAAAGGGGTCATGTCTTTGATTGTGTTCTCGTTTTGCTTGCACAAGTCAAACATGGTCCACAGTTTGCTGCTCTTTTTTGGTACACAGAGCATGGGCTTCACTTGTTGTGCCACTGTTGGCACCCACCAATTTGCGGTGGTGTATCTCTCAATTTTCACCAAGAGTTCTTCACAGAAATGCTCTGGGCATTTTAGCAGTCAGTAGTGTATTTGCTTTCCAGGATCAACCAAGTTCATCTCATGATTAACCTCATGCATGGGTGCAGTTCTAACAGGATACCACTGACAAGGTCAGCGATGTTTTTGTCCCAGCTCCTGTGGAGCTAGGGAATTGCATCATCCATCAGGACAATGTCATGGGTCTGTGCAAGCCTGAAGTGCTCCAGGTGCCCCTTGTGTCCCACTCCAGGCAGGCTTTGAATACTACTCCATCCCCCCATCCTCACTTTGTAGTGAGGACACTTCTCCCTGTGTGTGCGGGGAGAGCTGTTGGACAGGCCTTGTTATGGCCCATCCACCTCATTTCAGGCCTGCCTATTGGCAGGCCCATATCCCAGTGTGCTGCCTACTTGGGCAACTTGCTTGTCTGTCAGCAGGACATCAAAGGATACTTTCCCAGTGAGCATGACCTCATTGTTAACCCTGATAGCTCCTGGGCTATTAAAGTCCAGGACTACACCCATCTTTCTAAGGAAAGGTGTGCCCAGTATCATGTCATAATATTCAATGTTCACCACATTGAAATATTCTTCGACTTTGTGTTGACCAAACTTGATGGTTGTGTGTGTTCCATAGTTGATCATGGATCAACTACCAATGCATGCTAATTGCAAGGCAATTGGTTGCACGAGGGTGAATGTCTTCATTCCTGTGGCTCACATAAATTCAGGGGATATCAACACTCCTTTGCTACCGCTGTCTAATAGACAGTGTGCCTTCATGCCATTGATCTCCCGATACCCAGAGAAGGCGCTGTTCTCAGCTCACAGTCTCTCAGGCCACATTTTGTGTTTGCTCCTATGATGATACATAGGTTCTGTGGTCTTGTCTGAGGCTGTCAATTTTGCCCATGTGGCGATCACCCTTGCCGTCATGTGTTCCCCGTCATCTGACGCGATCCTTATTGTGCTAGATCAATCAGTGATGGTATGGCTATCGGCCTCCTCATCATCATCCCATTGGTACTGGGATTGCTCTGGGTCCCATTCACCCATATTGTCATCATGAGGCTCTGCCTCCTGATGCTCGCCCTCCCCCTCTTTGTTGGGAGATGAGGCTCCTTCCTCTCATGGATCCTTTTCAGGATCCTTGGCCTCTTCTGCCCTTACACCTGCAGCTCTCTGCTTTGTTGAGGTGGGGGCAGCTAGCCCGGATGTGCCTGGGTTGTCCACACTTGAAACATGTGGGGCTTGTGCTTGGGCCTCCTTTTTGTATGTAATTCGTTTTTGTCGAATTACCACTAGCCTGGACACCTTGCACTTCTGACCTTGGCATATTATGTACACATGGTTGCATGGCATGTTTTGGCCTGATGGCTGTTGCCTGGGCAGCTTTTGTTTGGCTGTCCTGAAATTGTGGCCCAACTACTGTAGGCTATGCTGTGCCTGACAGTGTATTCACATTGTCAGGGTGGCGCATCCCATGATTGTACCAGGATGCTTCCTCTATCATTTGGGCAGTCTTGTATCACTGCTTAATAATGCTGAATTCAGCATTGTATCATTTTTTAAGCACTTCATTGCACAATGTCTCATACAATGCTGAAATGAATCGTTTCCTAAATGTGCATACATCAGGGGGGTGTATCATCTGTACTGAGTATTTTGTTAGGTCATTTAGGAGTTCTTGTATGGTTTTCATTCCTTGTACCATTGTGTTGAACTTGTTTGATGCATGGTGGTGTGTCAGGGTATGCAGGAACCTTTGTTGTAGACCTTGTACTACCATTTCCAATGTCCAGTCCTGTATCTGATGATTGAAACATTCTATGTTTCTGAAGAACCATTCCTGTGCCTCACCCTCAAGGCAGGTGCCTAAGTAGCCAACCTGCATATCAGTGCTGGTCAGTCCTAGGAGGCTGTTCATTTTGAGCCATCTTAGAATGCTGGCTATGAACACCTTGAATTCTTTGAGGTCTGATCCACCCGCATACATATTGGGGTGGCCCAATTTTACACCTGCTTTTGCTAGCATGGACTTTTCAGGGTCCATGTCTGCGCTATCTGCTAGTGCTATGCGTATCATCCATGTGATGCTGTTGTATGGCCCAGCATTGTTGTTGGCATGATCAGGTATGCCTTGCCCTTCTATCAGGGCCATTGAATGTCCCCTCTGGTTGGAGGGGTTCTGTCCAATGATGGTCCGCCTTTGACTGTTGTCCACATCTGCTCCTCCTGCATGCGTGTCGTCATTGGTTTGGTGACAGGTATCTCCTATTAGTCCCACAGCCTGTAGCTGGCTTCAGCTTCCCAGAGCCAGGCAGGCTTGTCGAGCTTGTTGCACTGCCTCCACCATCTCCTGCATCAGGAGATTCTCGTGGAGGGATCACGATACTCTTCCATGTATCTCACTTTTAGCTCTAGCGCATGGGTGTGCCACCTAGCGGCCACTGCCTCTTTGTGCTCACAGTGCCCAACTTTGAGCTCTAGACTGGCCACAGTTGTCTCTGTGTCTGCTTCTGAGGCAACTTGTTCTCTGATAATCTGCTAGATGGTCTTCCGACCCTCCTTGTTTTTATGACTGATCTGTGAGCCCCTCTCTTTGGGCTCATCATTACCATACTTCCTCTGGCTGCAGCATCCCACTGGCTAGAGCTGGCATTGTAGAGCTTCTATGGCCCTATGGAGGTTATTTGTTTTGTTATGAATGCACTTATTAGCTTCCTGTGCCATTGTGGCCAGAGTGATTACCTGTGTGCTCACATTCATGCCATGCTTGATATGTCTCTCAGTGCTAGCTATCTTCTTGAGCAGCTCTGAGACAGCTTTGTAGCCTTCTTCATCTGCTTGGCTTGAGCTCAATTGGTGGCGATTGTTACTCTCAGTGCATCGTCCTTGGCAAGGCTCTGTGTCTCTACTAGCACTACTTGACCCTCTGGTCCATACATATGTAGTAGTGCTCATGTGTACAGGCACTTTGCATCCCTTACCTTCTTCAAGGGGATGCGGGCTGCCAGGTGGTGTGTGCAACATAAGGCTGTGGCCTGGTTCATCATCATGTACACTTTGAGACCTATGTTCTTCAAGATCTATTCCACTGCCCATAGCAGGTGGGCTTTCAGCAAGGTTGTGATCTATAACTTCACCATCTTCCAGCTCATGATTGCACCAGTCAGACATGAGCCCAACTGTTCTTCCGCCATGTTGTGTGAACTCTTAACTCATGTTGACTTGTGTCGCATTTTCATAGCATGGTTTTTGGTGTTGTAAGATATCGGTAGTATGCAGCAATAGGGATCACTGTGATGTTTCGGTGAGCTTTGTAGTTCACTGCTCCCAACTGATTATTTGCATTGTGAATATTTGATAGAACTTCAAAAATGTGTAAGATTCTCACACTTATCATGATACTTGACTGCAGTCAACCAATGTATGGGATTCCAGTAAGTACATAGTGATAGTATGTGTGAAGAATTGTGGGGCTACGTTGTAGTTCCCATGGTTTAACTATACAGTGGGTCCACATGTATTGGGACCCACTGGTCTATACAATGAGCTAATAAGTGTACATACTGTTATATGTGCTAATCTACATGGCCTTAAGGGCCATGGGTATAAGCATATGTACCTAACTTACATCTGGCAACTGCAAGTGCGCTCTCAGTGGCCTTCAACTGGTGCTCCTCTATCTTGAGGCATTTGAATTCTTCAAGTAGGCTCTGCATGACCATATAGGGTGTGAGTTTGACTTTTGCAAGTGTTGCAGACAGGGAGATTGCATTGATAAGTGGTCTGTATCCCTTTGGTAGCGATCCAAGGATTATGGTGACAAAGTCATCATCCTTGAGGCCTGCATCCATTCCTGCAAGTTATTCTTGCATTTTCATAAGCACTTTGAGGTGAGTGCAAACATTTGACTCATCCTTGCATTTCATTTCATACATTCTTCTGCATATGTCGACCTTGACTGTAAGTGATCTGCTCTCATGCCTTGCACATATTGCATCCCAGACTTCCTTTGCTGATTTTAGGTTTCATACCTCTATTAGCAGTGAGTCTGATATTGTTATAAAGACCTGGGCTTCAATTAAAGCCTCATACTGGTGATAATCATCCCAGTGTTTCTCCACCTTCTCAAGGTCTTCTTCCTCATCCTCATCCAAGGTATGCATGGGAGGATAAGTGGGTATCAGTGCTGGTGTCTGAACTGTGCCATCAAGGTGACACATCACACCTCTGTTAGATGCCAGTGTGGCAACCATCTGTGTCTTCCAGGTCACCCAGTTTGACCCATCCCAGGCAAGCTTGGGGACCATGAAGGACTTCACTCCACTGGTAGGTACTAGACTATCAGCGGGGCCCATAACCTGAAAAGATGCTAATGACAGAATGTCTAGGTGGTCATGAGTGTAATTCATCTATCTAGAGAAAGTGCAGCTCACCTCAGTGAATGGCAGATTCACTGAGGTGCTATGAGTTTCCTAGTGAGGCTTTTATATAACTAATGGGTCCATGCATTCTAGGCTTACTAATGCCATATGACCTCAACAGATTACTGCATGGAGTCTTAAGAACATATGGAATTTGGAGGGAGTGATGTATCACATACACTCACTCAACTGAACACTTATGAAACAGGTTTTTCACAAGCTTATATTGTTTTATTTTCCCCTATCTTTTTACTCATCAATTGTCATCGCCATTAATTAGAAGGACTCCATTCCTTAGATCCTAGGTAATACCCCAATCCATCTGATGTTTCAACATGAGCAGGGGAATATTTGCTCCACCCTGACTATGTCCATCCATCCCTGTAATTCATTTCCACCTCATCTGTCATTTCCCTTCGAAGATATTGTTAAAATAGTTCCAGTATAAATACTCCAATAGTTCCTAGACAAAACCAGTGACAAAATATTACTCAGAACTTTTATCTTGCACAAATCCATTTATTTACTTGTTAAAACCACCAAGAAAATATTTTATGACCTCTACTCGCTGTTTCTGGCAGCTCCAAAGCATCATAGAAATCATCTAGTTATCATTACAGTTCTAGGCCCTCGAAACCGAACACCTTTACACCCAGAATTGCCCAAGAGACATATATTTTCATTATCTAATATCACTGAGCCAAGCTCCCAGTTTATCCCTGAGGCTGAGTGTTACCCCACACCACGTGACCTCCTGAGTCATTGACACATGTGCCTCATCTGGTGCCATGTTGACAAGGCATAACAAAACATCAGTTTCATTAAAATATTACTTTATATTGATTTTATTATAAAACAGCTGAACAGGCCACCCACCAGGCTACTCATTTACACTGATTCTCTCAACATGGTGGAGATTTTCCAATCCTTAAAAGCATGCAAAGAGTACAACTGCTTAATCCTCTTCACTGTTCACCTGCTGTTACCACAGACAACTGCACTGTGTGTTTTTCACATCCCAGGAACAGACAATGTTGTTGCTGATGCACTCTCATGTGGCCTGCTTCATATCACTTCTCAGTTCCATCCTAACCTACACATTAGGTCATTCAAACCCCCTCCAGATGCATTGGGGGCAAATCAATGATCCCAATTCCAATCACATGGGCCAGGTAACCTCCTTGCTCTGCCTGGTCCCATGAGTGACTCAACAGAGAGTGGGCCATCACTCTCAGTCATGCAATTGATTTGTCCACCATCCTTACATACAACTCTCACATCCAGTCATATCTCAATTTCCACAAACTACACAACTTCAACATTGAATCACCCCAGATACTCTCAGCTTTTATGTCATCTACATGGCACACCATACTAAGCCTACCTCCATCATGGCCCAACTGTCAGGCATTGGCAACACACTCTATCCCCACTTCTCCAATGTTCACGCAGCCTGTCATGCACCCATTGTCGTAAAGTTCCTAGCCAGTATGAAGAAACTATGCAGCCCACCAACAAAGTGTAAACATCCACTGTCCCCCAATGACTTGACTGTACCACATTCAAACCTACCAACTATAACAATATCTTGTTCTGCACCATGCTCCTCACCAGTTTCTCATCCCTGCTACATCTTGGTGAAATGAATTGACCAAAAAACCTGTGGAAGCAGTCAGTGAAGAAATTCCCTCTGCATCAAACTGTTTCCATGAATCCCCATCAATTCTCATTCCATCTGCCTTTCCAGAAAGCTGACTGCTTCTACCAAGGCAGAATGGTCATCATCCTCAGAAAACCCCAATCCACTCATGACTCCCTCATTCACATGCATGCATGCCTCAAACTAAGGGACATGTAGTTTCCTTACCATCATGAGCTTTGGCTCACTGTCAGAACCATCCACACTGGGTATAAGATCCCAATGCTGAAAGACCCTGCATTAAAGGGGGTGCCTGTTCTTGTTGGTTGCGGAAGAGTAGAGATAGAATATAGAGTAGGGAAAGTCTGAAGTAGACAAGCTTTGAATCAAAGTACTGAGAGAAGAGCTGGAGTGAGCAAGGTATCCTCAAGTGCTTAAAGACACAGGAGATAGTGTAACATATATGATACCAAACTAGTGAGATACATAAAGCAAGCTCGCTATTTAAATACTTGGGAGAATGGGGGTGAGTCATAACATATTAAGGGGTATGAGTCAGAATGAGTCAGAACAATGAGTCAAGTATGGTATAGAAAGGGTGAAATGAGTCACAATGCTCGACAAGGAGTCATAGGGGGATAACAATGAGTCAGAGAGAACAATGGTGAGTCATGGGGGTAACAATGAGTCATGGAGAGCAAGAATGAGTCACAATGAACAAGAATGAGTCAAGGGAATAGTAATGAGTCATCACTTAATATTAGATCCTTGAGATCTAACACTGAATCTCCAGACCTCTGGACCTCCAGACTTTGAAGTAACTATTATATTCTGTTTCAGCCCTTGTTATATGCTCCTTAAAGTATAATTACTATTCATGAACCAAAGTAGAATACTTGTACCTTGCTTGATCCAAACCTTCAATCCAACTCCAAACTCCACTTATTATACTACTAGTATATCCTTCTTGTCCTACGCTCATGTCTTTCTTGCTATACATTCTTAGGATATAATTAGGGTACAAAGCTTTAATAGCCCTCCAATCTTGTATCCATTCTCTAGTTCAAATATCAACAACCTACTTTATCCCATGTAGTATGACTTAGCAGGGAGTAGGGACATGAGGGTACAGGACTGACCTGTGCCTGGCGAGGTGGCCATGCACAACAATGTATTGACAAGAGCATTAAAATACAAGTATGTAGTGAGAAGTATTTATGCATGAATGGGAGGCTGTCAGGGGACACCCTGTTTCCCACCTCCGAAGCTCCGCACTCCCACGCCTCCGAAATTCCGGAGTCCCAAACTCAGCCCCACCCCCGCTTTCGGAGTGGCTCCGGAGGTGAAACGACTCGTGTACAACATCCAGGGTCAAGTAGGAGATCCGTGGCATGCAGGGTCGGTACGTACAGAGCGACGACCCTGACTGTAGTTAAGCGTAGTATAATATGGGCTCACTGACAGTGCGGGACCTCAGACTTTTCTCTTTGGTTTTCCCCTCTGTCAGGTGAGATTCCCCCCATTGCATGTCTACTTGATTTATGTGAACTTTGGTTTTCCCCTCTGTCAGCCTGTGTGAAAACGTGACTTCCACTGTGCACGAGGGTTGCCCTTACAGCAGAAAAGTCTCTCACTAGGAAGCCGGGAGTCGTACCACGTGCTGTAGCAGCCATAGGTGCATTTGGAATTAGAGATAGCAACTCGGAGTTCGCAACCTCTTCCATGCACACGGCGCACGACAGCCCCTCTTCCCTCGTCGAGTTCCCTACCTCGGAACAAGTGTCCCACGCTCCTCCGACTTCTGAGATGAGTCCAGAAGACCGCATCCGAAATATGGAGAAGGAGCTGACGCAGAACCGACTCAAGACTGACGTAATTGAAGCAACACTACAAGCTATTCTGGCTAAATTAGATGGACCGAGGCATAGTGAAAACACAGCGCGAGCTGGGCCAAGTTTCGAAATACCAAAACTGGAAGAGATGTCCGAAGATGACACCAGGGGTCCGGACCAGAGGAAGACTGCGAGGCTGACGAAGGTCAAACCCGCAACTCCATCGGACTTTGACAGAGATCGGGAGAAGGGATGTGCGTTCTTCAACACCTGCTGCATCTACTTCACTATTGCCGGAGACCTCTTCCCGAACGACCAAGCACGCATCCACTGGGCGCTGTCCTTCTTCAAGTCAGACTGCACAGCCTGCTTTGCAAACAAGGTACTCCGACACGAAACAAAAGGCAAAGGGAACTACTTCCGAGACTGGGATGCATTTGAGAAGATGTTTTCCGGCCAGTTCTGTCCAAAGAACGAGCAGCTCACAGCTCTCACAAAGCTAGAAGGAATAAGCTGGTACCAGTCCAAGGATCCGGTCGACGACTACATTGATTGCTTCCAGGAGCTCATTGACCTTGCAGAATATGATGACAACAAGACCATTGTCATCAAGTTCCGACGTGGACTTGATCCGGTACTCCAGAATCAAGTTGCGCTTCTCGGGGATGGAGCTCTGGATTTCGATGATCCGGAAGGGTGGTATGAAGCTGCATGCAAGGTGTCCCGGAACAGGGAGGCAAATGAGGTGTTCGTGGAAACAAGCCGAAACATAGTGCGCAACTCCATGCGTCCGGTTCCACCTCCATCCAAATCTGGAGTTATGCTCGCTCCGATGCAGAGGAAAATTCCGAGCTTCACTCCACTCGGCTCCACTCGGAACTTCAGCCCCCCACCTCAGAAGGATGGTCCTGCTCCGATGGACGTAGACCGCACACGCGGAAGGAACAGCCCAGCTGTCATATGCTTCCGATGCCGACAGGTAGGCCATTATGCCCGAGAATGCCCCCAAGCCTTCGACATCAGATCCATGACTACAGAAGAGAAGCTGGAGCTCCTCCCGGAGTTCCTTGCACTAGCAGACGTCAACGGAGCACGCCCCACAGAAGATGGTCCCGGAGGTTCGGAGTACGACACCCCGGAGACGGAGGGAGGGTAGGATTTTGTAACGTGCAGCAGGTGAAACGTGTGCCCCTGTTGCCTGTACATAACCGGTTTGCCTGTCTCGAAGTAGAGAATGAGAACCCCCCACTCCCTTCACTTCATACAGGAACTCCGGTTAAAGCCACACCAAAGTCAGCTCCGACGCCCCGTCAACTCCACCTCCGGTCTTGGGAAAAACGTCTCCCAAAACGGTACATTGTAGCTGCTACCCCTGGTCCTAAGTCCCTAGTCATCAAGGTGGAGATCCAGACCACCGATACCGCGGAAGTCAAGTCCGGACCCGCACTAGTAGACTGCGGGGCCACCGGCCAGTTTATGGACCGTGACTACATAGAGCGGAACAGATTGACCACTCTGAA
>QFFB01010528.1:0-11817 GCA_003316465.1 Ramaria cf. rubripermanens
GGTATCGTCTTTCTCTGCTAGCAATCACTTTCCTCTTTTTTTATATACTTGTATCTACATGACAGCTGTCCAAAAAATCTCACTGTGTTTTTTTTCATTGCAGTGGCCTCGCTTGGCGCCGGCATCCCTTACCTCCCCTGCCTGAAGCCAATCTGTCCAGCCTGAGGAATTCATCTGTGTTTAAGTAGGAATGTTCTTACACCAGACAAATTCTGCCTCCATGCTCTCAGCTTTGTCATTGATCCAAACATTCTCACCTCACAGGTCGCATGTGATCCCATAGATGCCATTAGGTCACCTCCCCTGTCTTTTTGTGTGCTTTGCTTCGTACTCTACATTTATAGGGCATGCATTAGCACTTCGCTATGACCTTTACTAGTTCCGCTGAACATGGCTATGCATGTAGACTGGAGTCCTGCTAGGGCATGTCAGCACTTGCATAAACTTGTGTCAGCAAGCCATCATACATGTCTCAGCAGGGGTCTCACTCCTGACTACTTAGCCACCTCGCAGGGCTTTTTTGCCCCTCACTCGCTTGTGGCACTCCCCCATCCTCGCATAGGTGAATCTTGCTTAGGCTCCCTTGCCGTACATGCACTAAACTCGCATAGTCTAGCTTGTGTTCGCGCTTCCCCTCCCTCCCTTTCCACTGCAGGAAGAATAGGCACTAGATAACAGTACAAATACAACCTGATTATCAGTTCAAAACCAGCTAAAAACCAGTTCTGTAGAACTGATTTCTAGCTCCTGAAGCATTCTCGGCCCATTTGTCCATGAACTGATTTCTAGTAGTGAAAATGTCCCACTTTGTACTGATTTATAGCTCAAAAATAACTTAATTCTAGCTTTATTTGGACTAATAACAAGTATATTAAGAACTGTATTTTAGGCATATGCACGATAAGCATTGCATAACAACCTGTCCATATCAGACCCAGTGCAAGACAGAAATAGGATGGAAATACACAGCAAGCGAAGGCACAGGGCCAAAAATTGCAGAATCAAAAATGATTGCCAGCCAAGTGATTATGTGAGCAAGTCTGATCAGATGCTAGTTATAATAGTGTAAGTGCAGGCTATCGAGAGTGACAAGGTTGGTAGCATAAGAATAAGTAGATTCAAATCTAATGAAGAATGACTATTATGGTTAGTTAAACCGCTGATCGGCTGTTAGATGTACATTACAGATATCCATTTGTAGTTGGCATAGGGTCAGGCAGGGGCACGGACCTATGGCATGGATAGCAAGCGGGGACATCATGAGCCGGTGTGTAAAGGTGAAAGCAGCCACTTATCTGACAATTGGACTTCCTAGTCTCCTGATGGGCGATGGGGGGGATGCCGGCAACTCAATGACCTATATGGACAATCGAGAGGTGTGCAGCCTGGGATGCAGCCCTGACCTACCTTTAGCTTCTTCTTTGCTGCAGTAGATTTAATCTTTGTAGTAGCCTATAGATAGATAACATCAATATTGAATAGGACCCTAGCAACAATGAGCTTACCTTTTTTTTACTATGCGTGGGCTAGTACACAGCATCTACGAGATGAAGGGAAGGCAAGAGAGTGTGGGGCATGCTTACCAGTGGTACATCTTCCAATGTCTTGAAGTGTTTTGTCTGCGGATTCACAATATCAGCGCTGAGCCCTTTAGTAAAATAATCACGTACCGGCAGTGAGTCACTGCCATCGTGCTTGGGCTGCTTTCTTTTATTGGCTATGGCTTTACTCACATGAGGTATGTTCTTTTGCTTCATGGCGTTGGCTGCAATGGTGGGAGGGTTTTTGTGAGTTTTCGGTGCTGTAGCAGGACTGTCGGAACCGCTCAGAGCTTGCCTTGTCACCGTCCTCTGATATGTTGCCGTCGCTCCCATTACCGTCACCATCACTGTTACCTGGGTCCACGGGTTTGACGTTGCTACTGTTACCATCACCATCACTGTTACCCGGGTCCATGGGTTCAATGTCGCTGCCATTACCATTGCCGTCACCATTACCCTGGTCCATGGGTTCAATGTCGCTGCCGTTACCATCACCACCACTGATACCTGTGGCCATGGGTTCAATGTCGGTAATGTTACCATCATTGTCTGTGTTACTGACATCCTCATTATCAATAGCTAACGCACCGTTATTTGATTGATATAGGTTCTGTTGCCAGATTCAGAACTATGATCACTGGTTGAAGACAAGAATGGATCTTCTTCTATATTTGTTCTTAGTGGCAGGTTGAGCAACATCTTTCCTGGTGACCCGGTGGGACTTCACTGGGGGTATTGTGAAACGTAAGTTATAATATATGTGTATGATAATATGAAGGACAACAACCTACATTTAAACATGGAGTTCTAGATTGACTTTGCATCCATGCCTCTGGACGCCATGGCCTGAAAAAACTCTATAGCATCGAAGTGGTCACAGATCGGTGATATTTGGGTAAGGCTGTAGGCTGACGGAACTTACCTTGTACTTTTGCATGGCCATTGAGTATGTTATGTATCAGTGTGATAAAAGAATCATTGAGGCAAAGGTGGCGGTAGAAACACTGGTAGTGGTGGTAGATATAATAGAGCCCGGGATCTAAGAGAGCGGAGTCTGAAATGACTTGAACACTTGTTTCTAATGTGTGGCTTGCGGGCAGGATAAGCACACAAGTCCTTGAGCCTTCAACCAAATGTCCAGTCCGCATCATGTCTTGACAAGGAGCTTCCAACTTTTCTGCTTCCATCGCTTCGCGCCGAGTAGCATCAGAGACACAGCAATAAAGGTGGCTCCCACAAAGCCGATTGAGCTCAGGAACACATCTGCTCTGGCTTTATGGAGGTGTTTTTGGGAGTAGTTAAGAAACCATACGGTGATAGGCTCAGAGAATGTGCAAGGAATAGCGACCGTAAGCCACAGTATGGACAGGGTGGAGCCAATGACGAGTCTTTTATAGCCAACTGCAAAGCATCATCCATGTTATCCTCCCACCCTCACACACTCTCAACGTACCTGCTCCAAAATGGAACCTGCTAGCCGTTGTGCAACCGTGCTCGACATGGGAGAGATGAGGTAACAATCCACATGGAGTCGACCAACCTACGTACGGTGGAGTGCATGGTCGGGCGCATGAAACAAGGGAATGAATGGGGCATTATTGACAGGAGCGGCGATTTCATAAGGACCATGTTTGTGGAACCCAAGATTGAGCATGACTATGTAAGTCTACATATATATTTCATTCGTCATCTGTAGCTTATACAAAACTTTAGTTACATGGACTTCTATGACTGGCACTCCAGACTCATTCACACCTGCATCCCCATGCTTGCACTCGCACTGACATTCCCACGCTCGCACCCGCACTCACACTCGCCTCCATGTAAGGGAGTTACTCGTTTACACACTTGGTTGCATCGGTGGTGGCCCCCAAATTAGTGGCCAATTGGAATTTTCAGCTAGTAGTTGAACACCTTTTTTTTTTCCTGTACCTAGTTATCAGTACTTGTATGGCACTAATTTTTAGTACTCTGTAAAATTATTTTATTGTGGTCTAAATACTATCACCGGTCAGGATGTGGATCACTTGCACATTCCACCACCCCTGGAACATTTGGGGGTGCCAAAAATTATTGACAATTATGATTAACATATTAAGAATATAACTACATTTTTTTGATGAAAAAAAGCAGCTGTGTTAGAAGATGGGGGGCTATATATGCAGGCAGCACATGCTTTTAGCCCCCCTATGTGGTTATTCAGCCTTAAAATAATTGGTAAAAATCATATTTCACATATTGCATGTAAAACACATTATATACACGATGCCGGTCTTAGTACACTGCCTGGATAGCCAGGTTCACTTTCAAGCATGCGGAGTGTGACAGCCTGGCAGGCTGCGGCAAATGTTAACAATTGTGACCAAATTTGACCAAAAATCGCCAGCATCCTAATCCACATCCTGTCTCGCACATCGGATGTCTCTGGCAACATGAACTCTGACTTGTTTGGTAATAAAAGTTGATAGGTATATAATTCACATGCAATTAAAGATTCTCACAAATTTAAAAAAAATTATTTCAAGTATCTAATTATTTATTAATAAAATGAGGAAAGTGATCCACATCCTGATCGGTGATAGTATCAGTACAAATCTGTACTGAAAGTCAGCTGTAGTGCAAGCGGAACTGGAATTTAGCGCTTATTCTTTCTACAGTGTTTCTCTTCGTTCGTATCCCTGCACGGCATAAATGCTTTTTCCCACTGGGTTTTTTAATGCCATGTGTCGTCGTCAGGTATCGACTCCCCTCTCCACTAGTACCATTTTGCTCCTCTCGTTTTTATGTACATGTATCTACAACACGGCAGTCCCAATTTCTTTTTCGTGGTGGCGGCCTCGCTAGTCGCCGGAGCTCCTTATTTCCTTGACTAAGCCTGCCGTCGTGGGTCAAAGAATTCGCCTCTCCAAAAACGAATCGACAGAACCCTCCTCTCTGAAGAGGGTCGGGGATAGTCTCCCACTTGTCAGCATATAAAACCATTACATATGTTAGGTTAGATACAGTCAACAGCTTCGTTCAATTTGATACTCGTATGAGAAGTACCTGACCAACCTTTATCGTGGGATAGCTATCAACTCTCTCGATGTGGGGCCCCCAGTCAGTGAACTTGGTTCCCGTCAGGACTTGGGGGAAACATTCGCAGTTACGTCAATGGTTCTAGGGTTCGGGAGGGCTTGCATGAACAAAATATGCCATCTGGAGAGACGACTGGCCGCTCGCATGCCGCGACGAACTGTCACATGCCGATACTGAGTAGCCCGGGTTCTCTGATCTCTGGTCTTAGACTCGTGGCCAAGCTTCAGTTTCTTACTGTAGTTCACTCTGCTTACGCTCGCCTGTCGCCGGTCTCTCTCCTTCTCCCGTGTCTATTGCTTCTGCATGATGGACTTCAGCTTGGTGCTCGCTTGATACTTGTTTGATGCACATACTTGCCCGACTATTACTTGGTGCTTGCCTGCTAAAATGTACGTGCCCTGCGCTGGGATTCTGATGCTTTCTCGATGACCCCCGTCCAATCGATTCTCCGCTCAACTCGATAGCCTGCGTTACTAACATAGGTCCACTGTGTGCTAATCTCCGAAGCTCCTTTGCAGCGCAAGTTTCGAGCCCAATGTAACTCAAATACCTGCACATCCTACTAAATATACCCATTTGATTTTACCCAAGCTCATTCTCCTTCATAATAGATTGAGAGTCGGACTGTAGCTTGATCATTACTCGATAGCAGTTACTGGTTAACACGTTGATGTACTTGAGGATGACAAAGGGATTACGACCACGCCAATATGTAAATATGACATACAACCAACGGGTGGAAACAAAGCAGCGGCCAAACGCGTAAATCAAGTGAAAGCGGGGACATCGTTCTATACTACAGGTATTCCCGATAAGCCGAACCACCGATGTGTTCTTGGTTTGGCTTCTCAATAGTATCACTCGCCACATTCAACGTGGACACGAAGGCCACAGGTGGTTCAACATGCCTGGCAGACAGTCCGGGCTTGCGCATGTCTGACAACACGTAGCCGGTGCCTATGGGTTGATGGCTTTTTCCTACTAATGTGTGTTGTCTGAAAGCATGCTCAAACATGCTGAGAAGTAGACGGCTGCCCATGGCGCAAGGTATTGCATATTCCCATCTTGAAAACAGCCTTGTCGTCATATCTTATTATCAGAAATGATGAACGACCTACCCTTGGGCAACCTGCACAAGACCTGGAGGGGCAAGGAAAAATGCCAAGCAGTTCGTCGCCAGAACAACAAAGATACTGTGTGGCATTCGTTATGGCATCGACGCATCGAGCAGTATAGTCAATGACCTGGAAAAATATAGTACACTGAAGGTGTATATTGTTAAACTCGCCAGACACAACAGTGAACCGGAAAAGTAAGCTGACCTATCCTGAACGAGCAGCTTTAGTAACGGTGAGTTGTAGTCATCTTTGTATGTTTTCCATGCTTTGTAAAGCATGCAGAGACATAGGACGACCTCCGTCACGCTTGACTGAACGTACGAAAAGCCAAAGAAGCTCGACGGAGACACGGCAAGGCAGCCAGTTAAGCCTTTGACATGAGGTATTCCCATGCCTGCTCAGTGATAAGGAAAATGAAGCATATCATTAAAACCGGTGGTCTCACCAGGGGGGAGGTACAAGGCCCAGATGACTATGGTGCCGACAAGTGCCAGCAAACGGAGACTAACCACACCATAGAGTATTTTCTTGTTGCGATTGTACACGGCATAAACCTGTGAAAAGATACCTTTGCGCAAGGTCATGTATTATGGAATATAGAACATACTCGGGCCAATAGAACGACTGCAATAGTTTATGTCAGTCTGGTTTATTACCATTCTAGAAGTGTGCATTCACCTTCTACGCTGAGATTTAGAGCTATCACGCTGTACCTTGTCAATCAGTGTCGATAAATGTACCAAGAGACTACATACGATACGGCTTCCCACCAAAAAAAACCGGAACAGCTCAAGCAACAAGGTGAATATGCCATGTTCTAACACAGACTTAATAGTTGCGCTTACGTCTGCGCAAAGAATCAATAAGTTGCGTATGACAATCCCAAGATAAGCACTGACCTTACTCGAGAGAGAGCTATGAAACCACACTTTATTTCGTCGTCGTCATGAATACTCGTTACATTTTAAGAGAAACCTACGCACTGGTAACCGATATGACGAGCGAAGAAAGTCCAAAGTAACGAGTCTACGGCGGATACCCATGAGTATTCTAGCTGGATATGATCAATCATAGACTATAAAGACTGACCCATATAAAGAGAATCCCGCTAAATGAGCGTGGCCGGTTCCAAATATTTATGACCTGATAGATATAAGTTAACGTGTAGAAACTACGGCAACGTGGACTCAGAACGAACTTCGGCATCGAAAGTAATTGCTGTCTCAGCGTTAGTCACGTGGGTGGTTTGGACTCTTAGCATCACCTCACCGTGGTCATATACCAAGAAGGCCAACGATGCAACCCATGAGTACTTTGTTGGGGTAACTGGATTGGACAGGTTAGAATCAGGCGTAGGAAGTGATTGCACGCGTGGACTTACGTGATTCCAACGCTGTGATCACTAATTGAGGGCTGAGAGACATTCTGGACACAGAGAAACAGGGGATGGATCGTATGCGCAGACGCAAACTATTTGTGACACTATCGCACCTTGACCCACTTGATATAAGCAGGTCTCGCTTCTTGGGGGACCAACGCGTCGCTACCGCGGGAACGACTACAAGCCAGGGAACCAATCGATTTAGAGTGAGTTGGAGATATAGGGAAGTTGAGCGGCGCAGGAACCAAGGCAAAGAACAATCCATGTAGACTAACTTGGGAAATTAACGAAGCATCCCAGGGATCCATGGGGACACGCACGCTAACTGGCGTGTAAGCTGTAAGTCTAGAACTGTAGACGACGCTACAGTATACTTACACATTGATGTGATGTATGTATCCCTAGTTTCACAGCTTGTTCCGCTTTCTAGCATTTATAACTCCTAACAGATTGATTGACGCTTATGTAAAGCGTGACGCCTCCTCGCTAAGTTAGTGCTTGCTCAGTGTTTGGCATTAGCCTGTATAGATACAACAGTCTGCCTTCAATACTGGCTTACAAGACTAGCAACGCTATGCCACATGGCTTTAATATAGCTGTGGCGCTAGGTACACGCCAGGCACCACATCAAGTTCGCTGATGAGATGTTTGAGTGATTGGTAAAGGGGCATCATGATTATCGCTACCGGTGAACACAGACGCAGACGAATATGGCAGAAGAAGCGAATCACGATGCCGGATGATACATCTGAGCCATTCACGGCAACGCCTGCAAGCGGCTGCAACGAAACATGTAACACTCCGAGTCACTTGCAGATGCAAACGCTCGCAAACGACGCACCATCAGCGCAAGTAAGCAAGCCGAATGCCTGTTTTCCTCAACACTCTCATGGATTGTATGATTGTATATAGCGCTCGGTGCGCCAGTAGAACTGACTACATACGCAAGCTGGCCAATACGCCGGCGTGTAGTACCTCCAGACTAATTAAAGCATATTGTTTCCTTTGGAGTTTTTCCACGGTACACGACGGTCTTTACCAACTTCACACTCACGGCATACTGATGGATATTCTCTTGCAGTGTTGGTATTGGGGTTGTCCAAAGCTACAATAGAAAACGCGGGGGAGCAAGATCTAGCCAGTCCGGTCGCAGAGATAATTCTGTTTAGCATTCCTGCGTGGAAAAAAAAAACCCTCCCAAAAAAGGTAAGTCCATACAGTTTCTTTCCACTTCCTGTTGTAGACACTGTTGAGATCCCGTGAGGATAGGCCTAGAACACAGGCTTGTATCAGACATTACGAACCCTTATAATATTATATATAGTATATATTCAATAGAGCTCATCTTGGCGGAATCTGTGACCTATGAAGTGTTCTTGTTATTGCAACTGAGATGTTACGCACACTTAATCAGCGTCAATTAGTCAGGCTCCAGTAGTTAATAGCAGTAGTTCGAAGATAGAACCCTATTCGGTGGTTCTACCTTCGAACTCAGGTATATTCAACTCTTGTTTCTCCAAGGTGCCGGTATAAGCTCAGGATGACAGGTAAGCCACCCAGCAGGAGCACAGCACCAGTACAGATTCTTATCGCTGTTGGTGCTTCTACATAAAGTGAAATTGATAGTGCTTACCATTGCTTTCAGTTGCGATGGTGCTTATCGTCTCTATCAGCAAAAGGGCGCCAATATTGCAAGGTCATATATAGTCATATATATGTCCAGCGACGCCGGGCCACGCCTAACCGGACATACTGTATATATGACTATATATGAACTTGCAATATTGGCGCCCTTTTGCTGATGTCGCACTTGCTCCCCATTGTTGCGCGCCGTCACACACTGGCCCGTTGTTCCTACTCGCCGCCACTCAGCGCCCATTTGCGCTCTACCATGATACATGATGGACATAGTCCCCGGTCGCTCCCCCTATGCGTTCAGCGCTGTCACTTAGACCGCCAATACCACCCAGCATCTCGCGCTGTCATTTTCCCACTCACGCCCTCTTCCACTGTCCTGGGCTGTCCGCTCGCGTTGCCCATCACATCAAAGCATCCCACCTTGCTTCTCGTCAACTTGCGTTGCTGCCCACTATCTCGCCCAGCTTCCCACCATCCTGCACCCCCTGGTTACGCTGTGTGCGGCCTCTCAACAGTCGCTGGTCATCGGTGTTCAGAGGTGTCACGTCTCCTACTGTCCCGCATTATACCCCACACATCGCCATCCTCTCTTTCCATCCACCGCTGCCCTCTAGTGTCGCCTGCCGCGTTCCAGCATGCACCTCTCATCCCTGGGGATGTCCGGGGCTTCTTACAGTCTTCCTCCTGCACCCTTTCTCTCCAATTTCCAACACCCCACACTGTCTGCTGGAGCTCACCAGACTCCCCCACCAGACTCCCCCACCAGCTTGCACTACCCCTCCTCATGCCATTGACTGAGCCACCAAAGATGATGGTGGATCTGTCATCCAGCCTCAAAGCACTTGGACACCACTGGTTGAAGTCATACAAATACGCGTGGGACTTTCTAAAATGTCGCAGGTGCCAGTGTCGCAAGGCGTATACATTCGAACGGCTTGCAAGCCGTTTACGATGCCTTACATTGAAATTCAGCTAAAGAAAACATGAATTTTGTTGATCAATCAGTACAAACCTGTGCCAACGACTGGATTTCCTCCTTTATGGATTGACTAGCCTAAGCCAATAATAATGAACAACCCTAGCGAAACCCACCAGTGTCAATCAAAGTTCCATTGGAGAGGTGCACATGGAGAGATGTTATGTCAGCCATGGAGTGCCAGGTATTTATTCTAATGGATGGCTCAATTCACACCACCATCTCAAAAAGAGCTGCTTTGGGGACTGAGAGCTCACAGCATCAGTAGTGATGTTGTACTCCACTACTAATGCCCGCTTCCCATTGTTGATACGAGGGTTTTGCTCAACCTGAGAAAGGCATTGGGGAAGCTGAAGACTCATGAGTCAGATGTTGCGTGCCTTGTCAAATATGACTGCTTTGGTCTCAGAAATTATGGCCATTTGCATGGCAGCCACACTGGTAGTATTAAGTATGGGTTCAAGTAGTATGTTAGAATGGTATGTAAGAATAACTAGTACACTAGTACACTAATCTCAGTGTCTGAATGCGATAGCATAGTCAAATGACTAGTGTATTTACCTAGTACACTAATCTATAGTGTACAGGTGAGCATTAGAAGTACATAATAAATGCAAGCATTTCTCACCTCAGTGTCTGAATGTGATAGTGTAGTCAAACGACTGAGGAAAGCAAACCTAACTAACATTACTTATAGTTTCTATACCTATAGTATTGAATAAAGAGAAAACAAAAGAATGTCTCATAGCTGAGATGCAAACATTCGGTGACATCACGTGCAGGCAGTCACGTATTTGTTTCTCCAACACTCCCCCTCAAACCATGGACAGCTCAAGCTCAACCACGAAATGTTTAACCTTCATTGATGGTAACACTTTGGTAAGTGTGTCAGCTACCATGTTGTCAGTGGGGCAGTACACAAGGCATAAGACACCCTGTTTAATGATCCAGCAGATGAAATGAATATGGATATCGATGTGTTTCATGTAAGTATGGTACTGGTGGTCCTTAGCTAGTGCAATGGCTGACTCGTTATTGGAGAATAGTGTTGTAGGTGACATTTTGATACCAAAGAGCTGCTGGATGAGGGTGCATAGCCACATTGCCTCTTTTGTGGCATGTGCGGCGGTGATGTATTCACTTTCAGTTGTGGACAGGGAAACAATCTGCTGACACTTTGCACTCCAGGAAATGGCCCCACCATGGATGATAAACACATATCCAGAGATTGCACACCTGTCTTCGGCCATGCTGCCATCAGCATCGGTGTACCTGGTGAGTTCATTTTTCAAATGCCCTTTTTTTTTGATAAAATAAAAAGGGAGCTCAAAATGTTTTTATTCCCTTTGTTATGAGTGCAGCACCAGATGTGACACGCACATTGATTGATCAAGGGTGATGTAATGCAGGGATCAGTGATGATGCCCGATGATGTTCCAATAACTCAGCTCAGGGGTTCTTTGGTGTCAGGATGGAGCATTGGTTGAATGAGGAGAATTTTGAGGTGTGATAATGAATCAGAGGAATGGACAAATATTCTAATATTAACTAATTTGTGGTTTGTAGTAGTTGTTGGGAAAAAATAGTAAGGATTTTTTGAAAGGCAAGTCTGAATGCCCTGAGCTTTTTGTGTATCAAGAAAGATATGATTCTGGCTGAAGTATATCATACAGGAATATTATGGTACTTATACGAGAAGTGTAAGGGCAACCCTCGTGCACTGTGGAGGTCACATGGTCACACAGGCTGACAGAGGGGAAAACCGAAGTCTACATAAATCAAGTAGATATACAATGGAAGGGGATCTCACCTGACAGAGGGGAAAACCAAAGAGAAAAGTCTAAGGTCCCACACTGCCAGTGAGCACGTATTATACTACGCTTAACTACAGTCAGGGTCATTGCTCAGTACGTACTAACCCTGCATGCCGCGGATCTCCACTCGACCCTGGATATTGTACGCAAGTCATTTCACCTCCAGAGCCACTCTGAAAGTGGAAGTGGGTCGGAGTTTGGAACTCTGGAGCTTCGGAGGTGTGGGAGTGCGGAGCTTTGGAGTTGTAGCTCCGGAACTTCAGAGGTGGGA
>QFFB01010534.1:0-10610 GCA_003316465.1 Ramaria cf. rubripermanens
ATTCCTGTATGTTGTTCTTCAGCCAGATTTATATCCTTCTTGATACACTTAGAAAAGCTCAGGGTATTCAGACTTGCCTTTCAAAGAATTTCCTATTATCCTCTTCAACAAAATTCTACAATCTACAAGCTAGCTACACTAGGTTATCTATCTACTCCCTCAATTCATTACCATACATCAAATCTCTCTTCTTTTACTCGACCAACGATCCATCTTGACGCCGAAGGAACCCCTGAGCCAAATCTCTGGAACATCATCATATATCATCTCTGACCCCCGCACTACGTCACCTTTGATTAATCAACGCGTGTGCCATATTCAGCATCACATTCACAAAGGAACCAATATATATATATATAGATATTAAAATGTATGACCCTAGCTGGGGTTAGCAGCTTAGTAAGATATGCAAGTCATGTGAGTTGGTGAGTTGGATAGAAGAAGCTAGATTGCTAGATCAGATTGTGCTGATCTGAGGGGGTCAGAGTGGCCTCCTTATATATTGTATTGTACACAGGATTATATAAAGTGGGATTCTTCTATCTATTAAGGAGTGATGTCATAGTGATGTCATATGTAGCTATTTTAGTATCTGAAACACACCCTGTAACTATTGTGGTGTGTTTGTGCAAGGAGGAATAAGAATATATAGCCAATCACCTGCTCTGCTCTGTAAGCTTTACACAGCTTTACACAGCCCTTGCACAGCCCTTACACAGCCCTGTGAGGTTTTAGGGGTTTGTTTGGAAAGGTTGTGCATTGTTTGGCCTTTATCTGTCCAATGAGCTTTGCAGGATTCAAACCCTGGTTTCCTAGCTTTGTACATCTTTGTGCAGCTTTGTATAGTCCTGCACAGCCTAGCACAGCCTTGGTTGCTAGGGCACAGATTTGAGGGTGTGCTGGGTTTGAAGTATTTATGGATGCACAGCCTTGTGTAAGCTATGGAGGCAGAGTTCAAACTCAGTGGCTGAGTCTTGAGTTAGCCTAAGTGTTGGAGTTGTGGGTGCTTGAGGGCCCACAACTCCGAACGGTCGCGGTTTGTTCCGACCGGAGTTCGAATCAGCTGGACTGGAATAGAGTTGTGGGTCCGTGTGGGTCCAGCACTCAGCATGACAGGTTTGAGTGTTTTTGAGCCAGGGAAGGCATGTAAAATGGCGAAAAAATAAGGAAAAACTCAAGGAATATTTGAAAGCTGTTTCCCCATCAAAATCTGCATGTATTAGCTAATTTATGATGAGGAAAAAGGGTTTTACAGAAATTTTAATCCTTTTTTTCGAGATTTTCCAAGCAAAGGTGTTCCTACACATCTACACTCAAGCAGTGCACTGGCAAAGGGGGAATCCTAAGTCATATACAACTACATACAATGCAAGGGCATACCTGGTGAAGGGGGAATCCTAAGAGAAAACTCTAAGGATCACCTTTGCCTACTAGCTAACAGCTATATACCTTGGGCATCACAACCCTGTACCTCCAAAGCCCAAATCACATAAGCAACAGGGGTGCTGAACTACAGACAGGGCCAAGGAGGTGTTTGGAAGCTGCCAAGGGACCAATCTGCACAGCTCTGGAATGAGAGGCCCAATGCTGAAGTGGCACTAGGTAGGGTAGACTTCAGAAAGGACTATGTACCCTTCGCACACACTTCGCAGGACTTTGCAAGGCATGGGAATGTTCACATAGAGTGGAGCATAGGGTGCCTGCACTTCACAAGGACTTTGCAAGACTTCACAGGAACCCGCAGGACTTTGCAAGAGTTCCCCTCACATCCACTTCAGCAAGGCTGCAAATACTTTGCATGCACTTTGCAGGACTTTGCAGGGCATGAGAATGATCGCATGGAGTGGAATGTAAGGTGTGAAGGCTTTGCAAGGAGTTTGCAAGCTCTGCAGAGGTTCCCCTTACATCACCCCCCATCTAGAATGTGGCAACCTGATACATGAAGACCCACAGGTGCAACTGGGGGAAACCTCTGAAAATCCAGCATTCCAAAGGCATGAATATGCCAGGGGGCACCTGGGTGCATACAGTAGAAGTCTGCAATGAGGTCAGGGGCATTGACTTCACCTTCACTCTCCCAGGAGTTCTCCTCATACCTGTACCCCTTCCACTTGATGAGGAACTGTAATCGGCCCCTCCGCATGCAACTATCAGACACCTCTTCCACTTCAAAGTGCTCTTCACCATCAAGCAGGATTGGTGGGGGTGGTGGTGAAGTATGGTGGCCATGGATGGGGTCCTCCTGTGCAGGAGTGAGCTTGACAACTGGGAAGACTGAATGGAGCTGACTCAAAGCTTTGGGAAGTTGGAGCCTGTATGCATGCAAACCAACCTGGCATTCAACTACGTAAGGCCCTAGTTGCCTGTGTCCCAGCTTCTTTGATGGGCGAGTGGTCTGGATATCACTGACATCAAGGTACACCTTGTCTCCTGGTGTGAACACCGGTGCAGGCATGCAACGCCAATTATAGTAGTGTTCCATGTCTTCCTTAGACTTTGCCAGGGCTGATTTTGCTTCAGAAAGTGACTCCTCCATTCACTCCTTGAATTCATTGGCTGATTCCAAGTGCGAAGGGTTTTGGTGTGGTTCAAAGCCCATGCGTGGATGTCTACCCATGTCAAGCATGAATTGGGTCTGGCATGAGGACAAATGGACATGCTTGTTGTACTGGAATTCAGCCATAGGCAGGAGGTCATCCCAGTCGTCTTGCCTTTCATTCACAAAGAGGCGAAGATACTGTTCCAGCTCTTGGTTGACACATTCCGTCCGGCCATCTGTCTGAGGGTGATAGGCCATGGATGCTGCCATGTGAATCCCCAAGAGCCTGTACAACTCACAAGTGAACTCGCAAACAAACTGAACACCCCTATCTGAGACCACTATTTGTGGGAGACCATGGAGCTTCCACACATGATGGAGGAACAGGCATGTGGCACCTGCAGCTATGATAGTGGTATTGGTTGGTATGAAATGGGCATGCTTTGAGAGTGAATCCACTACGTTCATGACTGCGTCATACCCATGGGCCTCTGGCAACTCCGCAATGAAATCAACACTGAGTGTGTCCCAATGTGCTTTGGGAACTGGGAGGGGATGAAGTTCACCTATTGGAGGCTGTCTTCACACCTTTGTTCACAGACACAGATCACATGTCTTGGTGTATTCACCAATGTAGTGGGACATGTGGGGCCACCAGTAGTTGTGTGAGACTAACTCAAGTGTCTTCCAATGTCCTGGGTGTCCTGCCACTCATGTGTCATGGTGCTGGGCAACAATTCACTGCCTTAGGTCCTTGACATCAGGGACATAGACCTTGCCCTGGAAGGTGAATAGCCTCTAGCTTTCAGCCCATTTGGCAGATACCAACAATTTGCCACCCAACTCTTGCAGCTTCCTCACCACAACAGCCACCTCATCCTCAACCAGTTCTTTTCCAAATGCCTTCCTAATGTCTCCAACAATCCCATGTTCTTCCCCTACCAGTGTGAGTCCCTCTAGGGCGCAAACTGCAAACAACTCTGGGCGAAGGAGGATCATGTTGCTATTGTCACCTGAACCTGAACCATGATCCGAATGGCAAGACAACACATCCGATTTGCCCATGCTAGTTCCAGGCCTGTGGCGAATTTCGAAATCAAAATGCAAAAGATACAGTGACCACCATGCTTGCCTCCAATTGAGCTTCTTGGCTGTTGAGAAGTACTCAAGGTTCTTGTGGTCACTCCACACTTCAATTTGATGCTTCGCACCTTCCAGGAAGTGTTGCCACTCCTTGAGGGCATGAATGATAGCTAGCATCTCCTTGTCATGGATCTCATAGTTTCGCTCTACTGCACTGAGGCTTTTGGAGTAGACGGTGATTGGGTGCCACTTTTCATCCTCTGGGAACTGCTGCAAAAGCACTGCCCCTGTCACTACATCTGAACTGTTGGCCTCCATTCAGTAAGGCAGGCTGTCATCTGTGAAATGCAAGACTGGAGTTGACATTAAACACTGCTTGAGACCCTCAAACGCCTGGTGTTCAGCCATGCCCCACACCCATTTCGCATCCTTCTTTGTCAATTCAAACAAGGGGCAAGCATGTTCCAAGAACCCTTTAATGAACCTATGGTAGAAGTTTGCAAACCCAAGGAATGCTTGTACCTCCTTGCGGTTTGAGGTGTTGGCCAATCTGCCACACCTGTAACCTTCACGGAGTCCATCTTGGCTTTGCCCTGTGAAACAATGAGGCCCAGGTACTCAATCCTGGTTCACTCGAATTCACATTTTTCAGGACATGGATAGAGCTTATGCCGCCACAGACAATCAAGCACAACTTGCATGAGGTGCTGATGTTCTTCCAATGTTTCTGTGAAGATGAGGATGTCATCCAGGTACATGCATACATGTCCCTCCATGATGAGATCCTGGAAGATGTCATTCATCATGGTTTGGAAGGTAACCAGGCTGTTGATGAGTCCATAGAACATAACCAGGGGTTCGAAGAGTCCACGGTTGGTGCGAAAGGCTGCCTTCCATTCATCACCTTCCTTTATTCAGACATTGTTGTAGCCCCATCACACATCCAGCTTGGTAAAGTACTTTGCACCCCAAAGCTGATTTATGAGCTCCTAAATGATGGGCAGCAGGTAGCGGTTCTTCACAGTCATGCCATTGAGCACACAGTAATTCTGAACCAGGCAAAGCAAACCATCCTTCTTCTTTATGAAGAACACTGGCAAAGCCATTGGTGACTTAGAAGGGCAAATGCGACCAGTGCTCAGGTTCTCCTGCAGGAAGACATCAAGCTGCTCTTGCTTATTGGGTGTGAGGGGATAGACCTTGCACACAGATGGCTTTGACCCAGGTTCCAGCTCAATTGCATGGTCCCAGGACCGTTTTTCCAGTAGTGAGTCAAAGGATTCCTTGGCAAAGACATCTTTGAAGTCTCGCAAGTAGGGTGGGATAAGCTCTTCCTTTTTTACTGGGCCACTGCGAAGTGCCTTCTCTGCCAGCTGTTGTGCCAGTGTGGTTGCAGCTGCTATGGTGGTCACAGGCCCTGAGCACCTTGTTGCGAATAGGTGATCCCCTTCTTCCAGGAGTGTTTGGAAGCTCTCAAACTCTGGGTTGGGTGGCTCTTCCTCTCCCTCCTCTGTGACCTCTGAGAAGGGTCCAGCTCAACAGGAGTAGATCTTCACTGCCTCCTGCTGCTCTTCACACACCTTCACCCTGTGACACTTTGCTGGGCACCTGTTTAGCACCACCTCCTGTGTTCGCCAGTTCACCTCAGGGTTGTGGTCCCAGAGCCATGGGTAACCCAAGATCATCTTGTGCTTCCCAAGGTTGGTGATGGCAAAAACTGCACAATCTAAATGGTTTCAAAAACACAGGATGAGGTCCACCACACTGCAAATGGAGCCAGCCTCATTCAAAGTCCCATCCACATTGTACACAGGGGCTGGGTGTGTCAGCAAACATATTGTCAGCTCCTGTGCAGCCACCAAATCACCATAAATGAACAGCCCAGTAGCACCACTGTCCAGCAAGGTGGTCACCCCTTTCACTTCAGCTGTGTCAGTGGTTTGAACCTCCACCTTAAGGTTAAGTGAGTTTGGAGAGGGGTCTGCAGCCACCACATAGGCCTTGGGCAGTCATCGCTCCCAACACTTCATTCTTGTGGAGGGCAACTTCGGAGATCCTTCAGGGGATGCGTCTGATCTATCTGCTGATTCAGTCCCAGTTTCCAACACACAAGGAGTATCTTCATTCTCTGGGGTTATTGACAAAACAGCAAATCTATTTAACAGGGGCAGCAAGGGCACATCCTTCACTCACTGCGCAACACAAAATCCTCTGGCCTCTCCTTTTCCATGTGATCTGGCTCATCCACCTCCTCCACCTTTGGCACATCTTCCGCTGTGAGCAGATGCCCCAGGAGCTCTTTGCATTCATCAGATGTCATGTAGCAAACATCATAGGCCTGGGGACACTCTCATGCAAAGTGTCCGACCTTGCCACAGTATCGACATGTGAGCAGCTGGCCAAATCATCTCTTTGCTGCATCTACATCCATGGGGATAGGTCCCGAGGATGGACCTGGTGCTGGTGCTGTGGATGCAAACACTGGCCATACTGGGGGTGATGGCGCAAACCTGTTTGGGAGTTCAGCGGGCCTGCGAACACCTGCGAAGTTAGATGGCACTGTGGTCCCAGTGGTCCTGGGTGCCTGGAATGCTTCATTCGCTGCATGTGTCAAGGCAACCATCCTTGCAGCCATATACCACTCCAAAGGTGCATCATCCTTGGGATGTACCTCCAGCATCAGTGCAATGCACATCTGGATCGAAGGGTCAAGGTCTTGGCGAAATTTCATGACAATTGCTCGCCCATCCGTGTATTCAGCCTTTTCAATGAGTTCTTCGAATTCATCAATGTAATCATCAACTGAACACTTGCCCTGATGATACTGACATGACTCCAAGCAATTCATGGCATTGGTGCGTTCATGCAGGGGGAAGAACTGATACTGGAATGCCTCCTCAAACTCTTTCCAGTCCTTGAAGCAAACTTCACCAGTCTTTGCCATGTGTGTGAACACCCGCATAGCAAATGTTGCAGCTCTTCCCGTCTTCGTGAAGGACAAGGTCCACAGGATCTGGGCCTGATCATCACAGAACTCACTCGCACAGAGTCCCAGGTACAGGGTGCAGGAGTTGAATAATGTACAACCATTCACTCAATCACCATCATACTCGAAGGGCTTTGCCAGTTTCGCCATGTGGGTTGGGGCTGTGTGGGCACCTCCTGTATCTCCACCAGGTAGGGCTGCCATCAGCCCCTCTGTCATGGTCATCAGGGATTCCAATCTCCTCTCTAGGTTTTGCTTTTCCTGCCTCTCTCTCACCAACTCTTGTTCTATCACTCCCAGACATTCTGTGAACTCTTTAAGTGACGGCGAGGACATGGCAGGCAATGCAAGGAGTACAGTATGAGAAGGGGTTGTGACAATCGCTGCTTTCGAAGTTAATTCAATTCGAAGTCAGGCGACTTTGCAACCAGTTCTCTAGGGAGAGAGTTTTCTTCTGTGAGGGCAACCTAGGCAGACGCTTTACACTCAAGCAGTGCACTGGCAAAGGGGGAATCCTAAGTCATATATAACTACATACAATGCAAGGGCATACCTGGTGAAGGGGGAATCCTAAGAGAAAACTCTAAGGATCACCTTCACCCACTAGCTAACAGCTATATACCTCAGGCATCACAACCCTGTACCTCCAAAGCCTGAATCACATAAGCAACAGGGGTGCTAAAATACAGATAGGGCCAAGGAGGTGTTCGGAAGCCGCCAAGGGACCAATCTACACAGCTCTGGAATGAGAGGCTCAATGCTGAAGTGGCACTGGGTAGGGTAGACTTCAGGAAGGACTATATACCCTTCGCATGCACTTCACAGGACTCTGCAAGGCATGGGAATGTTTGCATGGAGTGGAGCATAGGGTGCCTGCACTTCACAAGGACTTCGCAGGAACCTGCAGGACTTGCAAGAGTTCCCCTCACATCCACTTCGGCAAGGCTGCAAATACTTCACACACACTTTGCAGGGCATGAGAATGTTCATATGGAGTGGAATGTAAGGTGTGAAGGCTTTGCAAGGAGTTTGCAAGGAGTTTGCAAGCTCCGCAGAGGTTCCCCTTACAGGAACATACTAATCAAATACTCAAGCAGTACCTCCACGTCTACTGCAACTATCAGCATAGCAATTGGTCCAACCTCCTTCCACTAGTGGAATTTGCATACAACAACACCCCCAGTGCCACTACCAGCATCTCTCTGTTCTACGCCAACAAAGGCTACCATCCAAACCTCACTGTGCACCCCAAACAAGACCTTGCTTCCACTTGTGCCCATGAATTCATTGTGGACCTTAACAAGCTCCACCAACACTTCCATGAAAACATTGCCATGGCCCAGAAATGCTATCAGTCTTCCACCGACTGGAAACATCTTCCACAACCAGAATTCAACATCAGCGATAAGGCCTTCATCAAGGCAGAGAATTTCCACATCACTCAACCTTCAAAGAAACTTTCTGAGAAATACCTTGGGCCTTATGAGATCATCACTAAGGCCAGCAGTCATTCATTCACACTAAAACTATCTGACAGTATGTGTGCAGTACACCCAGTCTTCCACATCTTGATACTTGAGCCCACAACTCCAAACAACATTCCACATTGTGAACAACCCCCGCCTCCACCGATAATCATCAACGGAGATCTGGAATATGAAATTGTGGAAGTCCTTAACTTGAAAGTCAACCACCACTACTGCTGTCAGCTGCAATATGTCAGGGTTTCCCTTTCACTCCTTTCTTTCTTTCTTTCTTTCTTCCTTTCCTTCTCTCTAATTCTTACTACTCATTACTTTCCATCATGTCTTGTTTCCCAGTTGCATTTCTTGCATTCTACTTAGTTAGAGAGCTAATTGCTTTAATTATGTAATTGGCACCCATTATTAGTTTACTTCCATGCCAGTGCAGAAAGGTTATCCTGATCTATGAGAACCTTTCTGCGCTAGCTTCTACTTGTAACCTTTCAAGACCATTTCTTGAATGCAGGATTTGCAATACTTTTGCTCAGCCATCAGAACCCTCACACAATACCTCATCAAGTGGACTGGCTATGAAGGTACTGATGAAGAAACCTCCTGGATCTCTGCAACCAAACTCAACCACACTTCCAAGCTTGTCTCCAACTTCCACCAGGCATACCCTGATAAGCCTGGCCCCATTTCCATTTAGATACTCCATTCTTCTGTTCCACACTCACTTCCATATTTTCTTCCGTTAGACATATTGGTTGGCCCCTATAGTATACTTGTATATGCGCAGGCATGATGATTGGAAGATGCTCCCTATGATGGCCTATTAGGACATATGTCAACTTCCGTACACTGGTTGTTGCTTGCTCTGCCACACACTGAGGGCTTGCCTCCCTTGATTGTCTTGTGTCCTTCATTAGTACAAGTCCCTTTTCATGTTCTTTTCCATTCCATTCACACTTCTGCATTTTTTTCAATTTTCAAAACTTTACATTTTTGTTAACTATGTTACTTTTCCGTCCTACTCTTCCGTGTTCCCATCCCCTCTGTCTCCATCTCTGTTTCTGTCTCTGTCCCCTCCATCTCCACCCTAGTTCCAATACTTCCACCCATTAACCGCTCTCAGATTCCCTCACAGAGCTTGGTTGATCCTACCTAGCTGGTGGTCCAACATCGCTCTGATCTCTCAGAGGAGGCCCCTTATGTCCATAAGGACATCTGGAGCCCCCCCTTCATTCCCATTCTGTTGAGTCTCTGCCCTCCCACTCCCACTTCTGCTTCCCCCCACCTCAGAAGGTGTATCCTGTGGATATCAGTACACCCCCACCTGGGGTACCTTCTTTGCGCAGACAGTAGGTTTGCCAGTCGCCTTGGCCCGTGCTGCCTTTTTTCCACACAACGTGTGTCGCCCAACCCCACCTACAGTGCACTGCCTTTTCAGGCCTCTGCACTGAGAGCAGGTGCTCTCCCACCCTTCACCATCCCAGATGCAGGCAACCTGTCTTCTCTCACAGGTGTTGCAGTTTGGTACCCCCTTGCCCAACTCCTCCATTCTGGACAACTCTTCTGTTGCAACCCTTTTCCACTTCTGGCTACCGGTCACCTCTGACTCTTCCACCTCCTCTGTGTTCTCCCGTTCCTCTCTCTGCAGCCCATGTTTCCTTTGTACCAGCTTCTGCAAAGCCTCCTGGCACACATTCCATGCCACCACCCAAGTCTCATCCAACGCTGCTTGGTTCCACTGGACTGCAGTCACGTTGTCCACAACAATGAGCAACTACAAAGGCAGCTGTAGGTTGGCGTATGCCACCTGTCGAAGTCTCTCTGCCTCTGATAGGGTAGGGGTGGACACCGAATTGGCATCCCCACCTACTTCTTGACCCATCGTGGGCACACCATGCTCCATCTGCATGGTTTCCTCCGTGCATACCACTTCCACCTGTTCTGCTTGCTCAAACTGTTCATGCTCTTGTTGCATGCCTTTTGATCATGCTCTGCCTGTTCCACACACTCACATGCCTCAGCCTCTTCCCGCTTGCATTGCACTCATTCGCACTCTTCATGCTCACACTTTTCAGCCTCTTTGCATTCCTGCCTTTTGTGAGCCACCTTCTCTTCTTGCTCCCATGCTGCCAGTAACTTGCAGAGTTCATCGATGGAAAGATTTCTGGCATCTATGTTTTCTACATGGTTGGCATCAGCACTAAGAGTAAAAAAATTCCCTCTGCTTCCAACTTTGCCCCCACCTATTCCAAGTTCCGTATCACATGACTAGCACATGGTCTTGTGGGGCTCAACCTTAAAAGGGAGATACTGTTACATCCATACATTCCGCTAAAGATGCACTAACAGGAATAATACCTATTAGCCTGCACGCAACAGTCCTTCTACCTGGACGGTCTATAATGCAGTTGTTTGTGGGCAAAGAGACTACAGCTGTGGGTTGACTGGTACTGAGAACAAGTTGTACAACCTGTTCTTCTGGCATATAACACAGGTGACTTCTGGTAATGATCGCCCTGCTTCATGT
>QFFB01010541.1:0-11107 GCA_003316465.1 Ramaria cf. rubripermanens
AAGGTACCATTTGTCTCAGCAGCCTCTCCAAAGGGTTTTACGTTGACTTCTGTTGATAGTTTCCGCTTAATGATTTTTCCGCCTTCCACTCCCCTTGAATTTCACTACTTGATCAGTAAGTTCGTCGTGATGCTCCGGGGCCACTCCTTTGGTGGCGAAAGTCTGTCGTGGATAATTGCATTATGTTGACACAACACCATGACATGCTAATCTCGATTTCATGGAGATCATTTAGTCCTCACCCATTGCACCATCCTTTTCGTCGCACCTCACCACAGACTCAGGTTATGCCCCCAGTTTCGAAGGATCCGGAGATGCCATGGGAACTTCTCAATTCGATTTGGTGAGATGCTCTAGCTGAAATGCATCATTTCAGATGATTACGTTTCCTATTCTTTTCCTTGTGGCCCTATTCCATTCCCGATTTCTGCGCTTAATTTGACGCGATGCGGGGTCTGTATAATCGTAGTCTCCATTTTGAGCTCTTTGAACACATCCAATACCTTGGAAGATCTCACTCGGACCGGATCTGTAACCTGACCCTCTCCAAGATACCTTTCAACTTTTTATATGAAAACCAGCCTTGATCAACGGTGAATTCACTGTCAGCATTTCTCTTAAATTCTCGTACATTCCTTTCTCACTTGGTGGCTTTGATGAATAGACCACTCACCTCAAGGTGGTAAGGTACTATATGTAACCTGAACTCCGTAGAAGGCTTAACTCTTCAGGGTTTTGCCGCTCCTAGCGCAAACTCGGGCTGCCTGTGAGCCGAAGATTCTCAACTGCCAGTTCGAATAACGATGTACTTGGCTTCATACAAGGCGCTCGTATTCCTTGTTTCTATCTTGTGCACTTACTGGCGCTCTGGTAAAGTTTGCCTTTCAATTAACGCGCCAACCGTCGGCGCCCAGGCGCCTCCTGTGACACCAAGGGACGGCACTGGCGCTCGAAATTGGGTTCATTCGCAACCCGTTTCTCAAGTTATCCTCTTTGCTTCTCCATATCGCAAGTGTTTTAGCACCGATGCGTATGTCCCGCACTCCAAGTCGTGCCGTTACATACGGATCTACATTCCTCTCTTTTATCATACTACCGAGTCCGAGTCCGAATTAGCACCCCCTCTGGCACGCTTTCACAACGACACTCCCGAGGCCATGTGAGGGCGCACAGAACGTGGCGTGCCTGGAGCTCCATGCCGAACGACTTTCGCATGGTAGCCACACAGACAAACGCCAGAGACAGACGCCCGCTACTTATATACGAACGCATCGGATATATAAGTCCACATATTACTTACATCCGAGAAGTTATGTGAAGCGTTCGCGACTCGATGTTGATGGACCAAGTTCTTTACTAGACTGGAATTAGACAATCATAATTGAAGAACCATGGGTACATACAACAGTTCTATATCATCCGGCCGGGCCGTTTTGTATGTCAATGTGTTGACCATGCTTGGGTCCCGTGCGGGTGTGCTTGAGCACCCAGCCCCATCGACGCTAGTGCAAGTATAGCCCCCTGTCATGCGTGAGTCGATCCATATAGCGCCCTTACAATAAGTACATGAAGCGTGTGTGGAAGTCTAAAGAAAAGAACTTGGGCCACAATGGATATACAGGGCTCACACCCCTCGGACACCATCACTGTCGGCGATAGATCCAGCCAGGTAGCGCCACTGGCGCACCAAGAAGCTCGCTTGAAATCTCAAATACGAATTAGGATAGGCAAACTTAGTGCATGTGGGGATGACCTTGATGGAAGAAATCGGACAGTATCGGATGGAGGTGGTGTCGCAATAGGCAATACTTGCCCCACGAAACAGCAGCGCTAGTTTGTTAGGGCAGCTTGGACGTTCTAAGCAGTCTGTAGTAGTTTCACAATTCTTCTTCCATATTTCTCACCCTGAGAAAGCAGGGGTAAAGGAGAAAAAATCAGAAATCAGTCTGTAAATTAAACGAAGGGGCCCTGCGGATCTCTAAGCTTTATTCAGAGGGCGATCTGCAATGGCTTGGGAAGCGAAGAGTTACGACCCCCAACGTACACAAGTTCTGGGTATTTCGATCAAATCAGGCACCACATCCGGAGATTGATCAATGTACGGGGTGTAGATACTCAAGATCTAGCGCAAGATTGCCCCGGCCCGTATATTGTCCCTCAATGCTTGGGTGCAATGCCATCGTTGTCCCGTATGACGTGTCGCAAGCCGATAATACCCCTGATATATCATGTTCGAAGGCAAGTACGATCCGTACGAAGATGGGACTTTATATTTGAACAGGAGCAAATCTGTCGAGGTGAAGCCTCGAGCGGTGAGATGATGAAGAATGGATCGTGGAACAGTCTACCGATAGGACAGTACCAGTACCAGTCGCTTAAACCGCTTGGGGGGAGGCGCCTGTGCATGAACCCCCAACCTAAATGCCGCAACAATTGGGGTATGTCTATGATCCTTTTCCTTCTGGCAAGCGATCAAGTACGCCGGATGTTCCAAAGGACTGGAGGGCACCGGAATTCCATGCGGACTGTGAACAAAGCCGTGGGACGATCATCCGACTCCATGGGCACTGAGCACCCACTTGTGCCCTTAAAATACTACAGCACTTGGTGGTGGCCAGCCGTTGAAGCAGAAGGATGAGATGTAAAGCGTCAGTTCCATGCTTTAGGCCTGAAGCAGAAAACGTCACCTTGGAATGTCACTGAATTGGCAACTACATGGGAGTGAGCCTGTAGCCGGAAATCAGAAATGCACCGGCGGAAGGTAGAAACGGAGGTCTAAAATGAATGTATCCCCAGCACGACAAAGCGGGATGAGGCACGGTCCATATGTTGCAACCGAATGAGTCGTGACACCTGTACCAGAAGATCAGAACGTACGGAATGCTGAGGCTACATTGTTTTGCTGCCTCTGCATCTTGTTGAATGTATATCTGTAGGGGTCCGGCAACGGTTCCCAGGCAAGCAGGATCATAACAGGATGATGAGCCGCGATTCGCATATTCGCAGATACAGATTTTCAGCTTATGGATATGGAAGAGCAGGTTGTACTGCCACATAACTTGATTGTGAGTCGTGTCTAGTCTGATGAAGCGAGTACTCCAGCGACGAAGATCACATAAGGATAGATCCGGGATAACCGGAATATCCTGTATACTCGTGATAAGACAAAGTAGGCTGGCGATCAAGAGCAGATCACGAATGCTAATGATCAGACGATGGACAGCATCTATGCGAAGATGGCACATGCACGCTGATGGGAATGGCGGTAGACGGATACCGGGCCCGTAAATCCTCGTGAATCTGCGCGCGAGGCAACATAGCAGTGATGAGAGCTGCAGAGAAAGCGAAGTAGATCAGGATCAGAAGCTGAAGTTGGAGTGATTCCAAGCTCCGCGCGCGAAAGCTAGGAGCTCCGCTTTGTTCACATAGACTTAAGTAATCCCGGCAACTATTCACGCACGACTAGCATGAGGCATGGCACGCGAGCTTCTCGTTGCCGCTGGGGTGCCCACCCGTTCTTGTCGCCACCATGTGTCTCATGGAGGTTGCACAGGTTCGTGCAACTAGTCTCCAGTCCTCATCACCTTCGATGGGCAAAGCATTCTTCAAATCGCGGAGGAGACTTCTACTCAAGATCAAAGATTAAAGCTAATTCGGGTGCCACGTTACACTGGATTCATCAGGTTATGGCACCCAGAAGTTGATGCAATACCTTTCAGGTTGGCTGATATGCCGTTATGCAATTAAAATTTTCTGGTTCCCAAATCAAGCGAACTCGCAAAAATATTCGATCAGCGCTAATGTTACTTCGACAGCCCTCGTACATTAAGCCAGTTATTAGGCACAGCATCCGCTTGTGCTTCTGAAAGCTACTTATATCCCAGTCTTTCTTGGTCAATCCATTCCTCCACAGATCCGAGCAATGGCTACCCTCGACTCCTCCTCCTACCGCAGGCAAGATCTGCTGCCTCATGCCTCAAATCCTTCTGTATCCGTTGCGCCGTCCCGCCGCGCAACCGTTAGCTCACCTGCACCATCTTTCCCCTTTTCGAATACATTCGAGAGCCATCGTCCACATTCCCGCACTGATAGATATGGGTTTGACCGCTCCTGTCCCTACCGTCGTTCAACAGTCTCAGGCCACTCCCAAGGCCACGATGTCAACGATGCGCCTCAGCTGGTATGTTTCCACGCATGCTTGAATTGTCGCCTTTGTTGATAACTGACATCGTATCTCAAGACCGCGCGTGCCGATGATACCATGATGTGGTCTGATTCGGCTTCCTCCAGTCCGATCATGTCAAATACCGTTGTCCTACAGGACCATTCCCCAGCTCCATCGTCATCTTGCGCCAGCCCCAAGCTGACACACCCTGCCTTTGAGTACGAACACATGGCCTTCCACCATACCCTCCATTCGCCCATCACCTCGTCGTTTTCCCTTTGTGCCACGCCCGAGTTTCCTAACAACATGGATCACCCACGCACAATGCCACCGGCCCCGTTGCTCTCACATAGCTTCCACGGTACAGTCCGTCCATCCACAGGCCAGTCTGCAACGGCTAGCACCACACCCGCACTCTCGCCAGCAGCTTCATCGACCTCATTTGTTCTCGATTCGACGGTTGAACCGTCGAATCCCTCGTCCCCACGCCACCCCGAGCAGTCCAGCCACTCTCTCGGACATGAGGAGGTTGACCCCGAGCTCACGCGCCTTCGCCAACGTGTGCGCGATCTGGAGTTTATCAACGACCTCGTGCGACTTCGTGTCGCAGAGCTCGAGTCAGACAGTAAAGCCCGTGTGCAGGCCGACCTAGGCCTCGGATTGGAGCTTACCACTGAGTCAGAGGCTAGTGGGAGCAATGCATCTTATCCCTCGTCGTCGTCCACGTCCACAACGGTCCCGGCCCCCTTCTCGTTCCTCAACCAGCACCTTGGCCCGCCGCCCGCGGATTGGGCCAACCGCACGACGGCTCGACTAAGGCGCTTTTGTGCACTCAATCGCGCGGGTAATGCGCTCTGTGCATGGCACGACTCACGGCGTGAGCGTCGCGCACACCCGCCGCGCATGGCACCGCCAAACACGCTCAACTGTGGCTGCACGTATGCAGAGGCATTGTTTGAAGAGAGTCTGGCCAGGAATGGCGTTGGTGCGTTTCACCCTGGAGAAAATGTCCGCATGGATCCAGCGTTGAGGAATCCGTTGTTGAAGCTCCTACAGGAGCGGTGCGTGTTTTTGGTCTCTTCGGATTTCGGCCCTGGGAGCTGATGCATGGCTTGGTGCAGATATCACTACCAGGATGGCGATTTTGAGAGGACAGCTGCTGGCGGATGGAAGGAGTGTGAAGATGCGCACTTTTGGGAGCAGAAGGCGGCGGGATCGGGGAGGGCTTCCCGCCGGGAGCGTTGAGCACACTCTGAACATTGGAAACATTGAACCTGGGCACCTACGCATTGCATGCGCCCCGGCCACCTCCTCGCTCTCATTCATTTTTCTTGTCTACCTTTGCTCTGTTTTTCTTGCTTCTGCTGTCGATGATTTATTGGATCCACCCCGTTCGTTCCTTGCATCACACTACAGTCCACCTTCTTCATCTGTTCAATCACGTCCTGCCGCACCACGTCTCCTCGCTAGTTTTTCTCTTCCTCCAACAAAAGCCAGAGTTTTGGCATGTACAATTAGCTATAACGTAAGTTCTGTTCTGTTCTGTTCTTCTTCGCATGATGGCACTGACAAACATGTTTCGGTACAGTTATTTGCGACGCATTGACCATTCGCGACCGGCAAACCTGTGGACGTGCCGTATCTCTTGTTTGTTTCGCGTGTATCATCACTTGAATCCGCCGTCCAGAGTCTTGTCATTATGCTCTACCTCACTGTTGTTTGCTGTCGCCCTTTATTTTATGATGAACTCGAGATGGTTGTGAAGCGTTGGAGTATGTGGGCTGTATTCAATTGTATAAACTTAGCTGGAAAGGCAGTAAATAACACATTGCACATGTTTGCCTACGCGGCCCGTACAGGTTTGGTGAGGCAAATGATAAGACTAGTAAGTATATTTCCATTGCTTACCTCAAGTATTTGTGACTAAATTTACAGCGCTATATGTGAATGATTTTGGATGAAGACTTTTACAGTATACGTATAGCCTTGCCTAGTAAACGGAGCTCAGTGGCCCTGTTGTCATTAATTGTGTCCTTCTGGCTGAGAAATAGTCACAACAACACAGCTTTGCCCCGGACTATTACGACTACATATGTTGCTTATTCCACACTTCCCATTGCCTGTGATGGTCATGCAAATAAGCTTGGAATTGGAGGCCTCAAAGGCCAGAGAGGTCCAGGGGAACAAATGTTCAAGAATACCGTGGACCATATATGTGTATACCTGCGCTCATGTCTCTGCATGCATACTTTTTTCCGTTCACGATGTGTTTGCTTCGCTGCCAGAGTCATTCTCGTATCCGGACACTTAGCCTTCCTCAGAGGATTCGCACAAGGCACATATGAGGGCCTGTCCAGCGCTGGATAAGCTGCTATGGCTGATCGGGATCATCCCTACTTATAGAGGGTTTGCAAGACTTATCCGCATTAAAGACGGCTGGTTGGCGCTCTCCTAGTTCGTACTTAGGCGCGCGCGTGTGACTGCTGTGAGCATACATAGTTGAGCTTAGGGGTTCGAAGTAACAATTAGCTGTAGGATCCTCGCCGCCTGATCACAAATTCGGAAAGGCGGCAGATAGCCCTGGCCATCTCCTAGGCTATGAATGTCCTTAGGCCCCTAACTGATCCAGTTGTGAATCAGACAATATTCGACGTGACTATATTTATTGGGTCAATTGCACCGAGTTTGACATCGCCTATGTTCGGATGTATTGCACAAAACCGCACATGGTATCTGATATGGCTTTGCTTTGTGGCCTTTCTGAACATAACGAGTATATTGTGTAGTTGATATCACCTCGGAGAGCACCGCCCATACTGTACTTCTAATTCTCAGCGTCAGCGCCTCCGCTCATGTAGCCGGTTCTTACGGCCACCGTGTGTTGGCAGAGATCTAAGGACCCTGGACATAGACATGTTCTGAGATTCGTACGGTGAGCTTCCATATGCGGATGTTCTCTGCGTTTTTTGCCTATTTCAGATGCCCAGGCTTAGGTTTCTCAGACGATTGGACCCTATCCATCAAATCGCCCTTGCCAGCAAGCTAGTAATCCGAACCTTCTTGGCTGTACCGTTTCACAGTGGCAACTAGGATTAGGGTATATCGAAAATTAATTTGTGTTACAGACTTATAGCCTGGGGTGTTGCAGATGATCCTCCTATAAGCCCTCCACCCACAGGCTGAACCAACAAGCTTATGCTAACATCTGATACCCGACCCGGCACACAATTGCAATTGAGAATCATGGAATTTGCATTAAAGCGGCATCAGCTCTTAGATACTATTAGTGTACCTGTGATCCGAAGTGCCTCCCCTTGCTCTCACGGTTGAATCTGAGTCTCTCAACCAATAGCCAACTAGGTTTACACCCGCACTTTTCGGCACCCACAAATGGATGAATCATTACCACACTAGTACGTCCATTCCGTTGTACTAACGTCAACCTCTTCGCGTCCCTTATAAGTATAAGTAACATCCCGTACTTCAAGTTCTAGAAGGCGCAGGTCACCTACCCGTTGAGACCCCCATCTTACTATAAGTCACGATTATAGTATAATGTTACACGATGTCACAACTTCCTTCTCTTCCGTTACATGCAATGCCTGCCACCTCCAGGTCACCCGACTCAGCCCACGTACGCCCCTATACGAGTTGGTTTCATAATCAAACCATATGCATCGACATTCAATGATCCTCTCCTCGAGCTTCTCGTTTCCCCCGCCACATTACCCAATCCTGCCAACCACGGAGAAGTTACTTAATATAGGATATAGCTTCGCAGGCTCCTGTCAAAGTTGGCGCCCACCAACAACCCATAGTACATCCGGGTCGTTAAGACTGGCGTTACATGAACCAGAGTTCTATGCTAACGCCCCGCATCTATCCTTGAAATCATCCCGCTTGAGCTTGGGATCTCGATTGAATCAATGCAGTGGGCTAGGGTCACTGTTCTTCAAAGGCAGTGTGTATGTCTCGAAATACCTTCTCTGCTTCGTGGCTAGTGCTCTTCGCCTCTTTGGTCCTCCCGTAATCAGTGGTTATGGATGATAAGTAAGTATTAGCACTACTTATTAATTTGGAACTAACTTCTACCGGAACTTGACAGTTGTACTCGATGCCACCTTAACCGAGCAACTCATAGGACGTTTCTATTTCGTATTAGCTGCATGTGGGTCTTGCACGATTATGGGCCATGGTTGTGCGCCAGTCCTATCACAGTAAGGCCCGGACTAATGGTTAGTGTCAGTGTTTTTCTTCAATGTAAAGTGAATAGCTCCCAGATGCGTCATTCTCATGACCACAGGCATTGTAATCACTGTCCTGCCATGCAATTTCAAAAACAAAGTTATGTTTCTGCTCAACCTTGTCTTCGTTCTATTGCTTGCGACTCGACCCGGCCTAGCTCTCTATCAAGAATCTCTTAAGTCCAGACTATTGCCGGACTTGTATGGTGAGGACGACTGATATCCGATTGGACCTCAAGCATTGATATATATAGCGCTACAGGAGGTTACATTTCAGTAACCCAAAAGAGTTTCGACTTCATGTTATGCTAGACGTTCTGTACTAGAACCCTATTTTCGCCCAAGGCTGACATTTGAATGGTTGGTGAGGCGTTTATTGTAAGCAAATATTATCTCCGGGGTTTGCGAAGAAATCACTTGGGGTTGTTCATGCTAGGCTGCCCGGGGCTGTCTTATTGAGCAACAGGCGCTAGCTGTATGAGAGATAATATTACTGAGAGCAGCTTAGACTGGGGCCAGTTGCATTAGAAGTTCAGAACATGGGTTTTTTTCAGGGTCCATGAAGAGAATTATCCCCAGAATCATTCATTGTATCTATAATATTACAGAGGATTTGTGTGTGTTGATTGTGTCAGAACACTGCTGACTGTAGCTAAGTAGTTATATTATTGGGATTTTAATTAATTAATTAATTCTTGTACTTAGTAACACATATGTTGGTCTACTATGTTCATGCAATAGTGTCAAGATTGGATTTTAGGTTGACTAAATATCAGCAAATGAACAGCAAACAATGTGAATATGTAAAGAGTATGTGCAAATGACATTATTATAAGAGTGAGGATAATCTGAGGTGAGAAGTTAAGACAAGATTCAACTAGGGCCTACAGTTGCTGTGAATAATTCAAGAAGTTGTGTGATTAGTGATGGATACAGTTCATCTTGGATTGATTCAATGCATTTAGTTCTAGTTCCATTCATCTGGCAAACTGGTGAACTGAACTGAATCAGAGCTAATAGAAGTGATGCCATAGTGTCAAGATTGGATAGTAGGGTGAATTTACACCTGTTTGCAGTATCTGAGGCACATATTGATTTTGCTTTTGTTTTAGTGCACAGATTTCAACAGCAATAACTCAATGGATATTGCTCCAAATGCTTTGAAATTTTGTATCCCAGTTTAGGTAGACCATAGGTAAGGCACAGAACAATAATATCCATAAAAAGTAAGCAATTTGAAATTCACCTCTGTGGCTGTTAAGGGGTCATTTTCACACTCTTTATAGTCTTTGTACTCATCAGAGGCATCTGTTATAGCTACAAGTAGTTAATGACCCCAATATAGGTGTATTCAATGCTACTATGAAGTATCAGAGGAATCCACATTGAGTTCCCAGTGGCTGTTTGAATTGCTAATCATCATCCAACCTGATTGTCAGAATTGCTGTTTTTCCATTATACTGTCCAGCAGTCACTCCACCCATGATCTCTGCCATCTCCAAAATGTACCTTCATGCTGCCATCATCTCTGTTCTGTTTACCATTTGCTGAATTCCATATTTGCCAGGCTGCCATACTGCTCCGTCACTGTTTGTGCTATTTGCACCTACCCTGCATGGTGCAGGGGCATCATATATAAGTGTGGGTATAGGTTGCTCTAACTCATAAGTACTCAACTTCCACATGTATATTCCTTAGTTCAGTTATCATACATCTACCTTGTTATTTGATCTCATACCTAGAAAAGCCTTCCATTGAACTATCCCACTCAACATCCATAGTTTTACTTATCAGTGAGCTTGAATGTAAGTAATATAGAAATACTTACCTGCATGGCCCTTGAGGCCATGTGCATACTAATATGTTACTATGTATCATCTGTATCCTAGTGAGTCCTAACACACATGGACCCACTGTATAGTTAGTCCATGGGAACTGCTGTGCAGTTCCCACATTACCCTTTACACAAACAATCACTATTTACTTGCTACAATCCTACATATTGGTTGACTTCAGTTGAGTACAGTGATAAGTATAAAGTAACTTACACCTTTTTGGAGTTCTACTGATTATTCACAATGCAAATAATTGCCTGGGAGCAGTGAACTATATAGTTCATAAAAACAACAGTGATTGAGATTGCTGTGTAGACATGATATCAGTTGAATACCCTTCTATACCATGACAGAATTGTGACAGAGGCCCACATGAGCCAAAAGCTCATGTAATACAATAGGTGAACAGTTGGGTTCAAACCTAACTGGTGTTAGATCCCTGAGATCTAACACCGAAGCTCCGAACCTTCGGACCTCCAAACTCCGAAGTAGTTATTATGTTCCGTTTTAGTTCTTGTTGTTCACCTCTTAAAGTATAATCCTCATTCACGACCCAAAGTAGAATACTTGTGCCTCCCCCGATCCGAACCTCCGACCCTATTCCGAACTCCGCTTGTTATACGCCTCTTATATCTTTCTTGTTATACGTTCTTAGGATACAATTAGTTTACGAGGTATTAATAGTCCTCCAAACTTGTATCCAGTTCTTTAGTTCGAATATCGACTTAATTCCCCGCTACCACCTCCAGTCTTCTCGCATTCCTCTCTATAGTTAGATACTATTATTGATACCTCCGAGTTCGAGCCTCTAGTCAACTCCGAACCTCCGAACCTCCGATCTCCGAAATTAGGGATCAAACGAT
>QFFB01010555.1:0-13635 GCA_003316465.1 Ramaria cf. rubripermanens
TCGGGATTGTCCTATGCCGAGGTCGATGCTCGGGCAAGGAGTTTGGGTGACGTGAGGTCGAGTTGGAACATCTCGGATCCTTCTAGCCGGCTGGCGCATAAGAACACGGGAGCATTGACTAGGGAAACCAGAGGTGCTACCAGCTTTGGAGGTGGTTCAGGAGGTTCGGAGGTTGGAGGCGAGGTGGTCGTCCGAAGTGTGGTGGAGCGAGCCGAAGTCGCCGAAGTCGCAGGGACCGGAGTTGGTTTGGAGGTCTTGAAGGTAATACTGCCCAATGCCCAGTCAATCAACGGATTGTAGCGGGCGAGCCAGTTATGGCCAAGTACTACCGAGCAACTCGAGTCTAGCGAGGTTACATAGAAAGTAACCGAGTGTCCTTCGCCGGTTGGAAAACATATAGGGAGATCTAAAGCTCGGGTAATAGTAGTGTTAGTGCTACCATCGAATAGTTTTAGCAGAAGTGGTGTAACCGAATAAGTAGTCAAGGCGTATTTCTCTACAAACTTGGATTCAATAAAACAATCGGAAGAACCGCAGTCAATTAAAGCTACGAAAGAGACCGTGGGGATTAGGGGCGAAGTTAAATCTACATAAAGAGAGTCTTTGGATAAGGAATCAGAAATAGCACTGAGTCTAAACACACGGTCGAGGTCAATGCAATCCTCGGGTCATGTGGTTCCGAGGTTGCTGATTATTTTTTTGGCTCCGAGGTCGAAGCCGAGTCAGTCTTCGTGTCTGAGGCCTTGTTGGACCTGCCCTTAGTTCCAGACGAGCCGTTACCTTCATTAGGTTTCTTGTTCGCCTTCGGGCAGTCCTTGACCATATGGCCTTTGATGCCGCAAAGCAAGCAAAGTCCTTGGTCGATCTGACATTGTCGTTTGTCGGGGAGGAGTTTGCCGTCCTTACTGAGTTTGTTGGTAAGGTCGGGCGTGGTTCATGCGTTGGCTGTATTATTACTATTGTTAGTCGAACCCTTACCCGGGTTAGCCTTATTACGGTTTTTGGGGTTAGTGGAACCGCTAGGCTGATTGGAGTTATTGTTCGACTGGCTGGAAGGTCGGTTAGTGGTTTGGCTACTGCGGGCAGCAATAGTATCGTATTCCTTCCTTTCCCAGTAACGACTATCGCACTCGAGGGCGAAGCCTCGAAGCTTGGCTAAGCTCGTGAATCTCGGAAAATGGAGTAAGTCGTCCTTGATTCGTTTGGCGAGGCCCTTGTAAGCGAAGTGTCGGAGCGCTGCGTCGTTCCACTGAGTTCAGGTCGAAGCTCTGGAGAACTCGATGAAGTAATGGGCGACCTTGTGATGCTCCTTCATGATGATTTTTTCGAGGTCGATCTCGGCTTGAGCAGCAGTATTGAATGGACCGAAGTTGAGTTCGAGTTCGCTCTTGAAGCTGTCCCAATCCTGGAGCCAAATAGGCTCGGGAACTAGTTCGCCGAGGATTGTGGGTTCGAAGTATTGTAAAGCCGAGCCGGTGAGGTAAGAGATGGCGTACTGTATTTTAGAGGCTCCCGTTTGAAATGCATTTGGGCGATCTCTAAAATTGAGCAGGCATTGCAAGAAAAAGGTACGAAGCTTAGCCTGGTCGGTGCCATCATAAGTGTTGGGCTCTTTGACTTTAGCTCGGGTTTCCGTAGGGCGAGGTTTAGCGAGGTTGGTAAGAAGTCGACACATGAGTTCGCTACTATCATTGTCGGGGTCGGCTGGTTCCCCCGAGGGCGGGCCGTTGCCATCGGGGTCCTCAGGATCCCCGGGATTGCCGGGGCTTCCTGCAGGAACCTTGGCCGAAGAACCTTCACCTAGGGGGTCAGGATCCAAGGGGTTATCTTCCCTACCTTTGCCTTTGTCAGCTGGCGCATCGGCAGGTTCGATAGAGGCAGATGGAAAGTTCGGAGGGCTTTCGGGTCGCTCAGAAAGACGGCATCGTTCTGAGATGCGTTGGAGCGTAATACTTCTAGCACGGGTGGTAGACATAGTTGTCAGTGTAACATGGAAGTGGGAGTCAGAAATACTGTTAAGACCGGGTCTTCGTGTGGGACCTCGGGGGGGCTCGGACTGAGCTTAACCGAGGAGTACTAGTAAGGGCTGGGTTTCAGCTTATGTGCTGCGCCATCCACTATTACACGGGCCCTTGATTTCAGATCGAGGTGGGACAAGAGAAGTGGAAGGACTAAGAGACCAAGGAGCGAGAAACTAGTAAATGATTCGAAGGGTATCTAGTTTGATTTCTGACTGAAGAACTAAGTACATACAGAGTGAGACTTATATATGGATAACCAAGGAAACAGGGTCAGACAGAACTAACTAAGGGAATCAAGGAGTTTGGGAACGGAGTACAGGGAACGGGCTCAGGCTTGGGCTCGGGCTCGGGCTCAGACTACTTCGGGACGGGCTCGGATAAGGTCGGGCTTGGGGTATGGGCTCGGGATGGGGTTAGTTGCCGAATATGGTTGCCAGAGATCTGCGAGGGACCGGATCATAACAGACACTGGTTCTATATCTAGCCATCCATAGCCTAGGGAGGTTCACTCACTATGTTACATCTGAACATTCTGCACTCCTGTTCTGCCTTCCGCACTATCCCTTCCGTTTACTACCCTACCATTACTCAGCTCTCTGATCCTCACAGCCCCTCTATCAGCAAGGGTACCTTGTTCCTTGTGGAATGTCTGTGTCCCCATACCAATGGATGATGCATACCTATTTTAGATATCATGCTTACATACCCCCCCCTGCCCTATGATCCCCAACTCCACTCGTGATCTGTATTGAATACCTCTTCTGCTCCAACTCAGATCCATTACTGTTACCTCCTTACATGTACCTCTGGTATATAAACTCCTGTATTTGTACTAAGTAACCTCAGTTTGAATATTGACCTCATTTCCTGTATTAACCTTCCGTAGTATTCTTAGTACACTTCCGCTATTACTTCTGCACTTTGGCATGTACTGCAGAACTGCATTACCTTATTTGACCCCTCTGTTCCAAAGCCTTGGGACCCTGTGATTGATTGAGAGGTGTAGGACATAAGCTGAAGCCAAAGTCCCTTCCAATCCATCTTCTGTTCTCTCAGTCTTACAGTTTTACACACCTGTAACAGTATATTCAAACTTCAAGTCTTGACACTCACCATGCCCCCCTGAACAACAACTACTGCCACTTGTGCTGGCACCGTTGAAATGGTTGGACTCTATACTGCTTGGAGAGCCCATGCAACACCACTATGCCCAGGCCCTTCCAACAATATCATGAGTCCCCTTGACCCTGATGCTACCATTTATACACCACCCTCACATCCCCATAGCATTCTGCTACAAGGCTGTATTGAAGATCTCCTGGGCAATAATCCACCCGACAACCCTGGAGATAATGGCATTGATGGTGATGATGACGATGGCAACAGCAATAGCAACTTCCTAACAACAGAAGTTTGCACCATTCCGCTCCCACTCTGAGAAACCACAACCCTGCCGGTGGCCCACCCGGAAGTCCCCCTAGAGGTCCTAGTGGCAGACCCCCTGGAAATCCTGTACCTGCAGCCCAGGCCAACGACCTTGCACAGGCTATCTCTCTGCTAGCCAGAAACTTACAAGCACCCCACCTGGCTAACTCTTGGACAAAAATCTGTGAGCCAGATCAATTTGATGGCTCTGACCCAAAGAAACCACAACCCTTCCTCATCCAGCTCCAACTCAATTTCCATGACCACCCCAACACTTTCCAACAGGATTCCATCAAGGTCAACTATGCCCTCTCCTACTTGCACAGAACGGCACTCAACTACTTCGAGCCCACACTAACAGACCCCTTCCAAGCCCTGGATTGGGCAGATGACTATTCTGACTTTGTCGCAGAACTACATAGCAACTTTGGTCCATTCAATGTGGAAGCCGATGCCAAAAATGAACTCAACAAGCTCCACATGCAAGAAACCCACAAGATCACAAAGTACATTGTCAGCTTCCAGCAACTTGCTCTGAAAGTCCAATGGGGTGAAGCTTCACTACACCAACAGTTCTACATTGGTCTTCCATCCCACATCAAGGATGAAATCACTCACATTGGTAAACCTGACACTCTTGCCAGACTCCGTACGCTAGCCCAGTCTGTTGACTCCTGTTACTGGGAATGACACTCCGAGACCTCCCATGAAAACACTAGTCAGAGCACCTCCAAGATGGAGAAATCCTCCAATAAGAAACCACAGTGCTTGGACAAAAAGACTTCCAATTCCAACAATTCCGGTTCCACTTCCAGAAACTGGAACAACACTCCCGCTCCATGTGGTAATGCAATGGCTTCCGGTTCAAACACCAATGCTCACAAAACCACTCCCGACCTCTCCAACAAGTTAGGAAAGGACGTCAAACTGACTACCCAGGAATGGCAGTGCCACATGGACAACAACCTTTGCCTCTTCTGTGGCAACTCTGGTCACATGGCACACGAATGCCCCAAATCAAACTCTTCTGCAAACAAGGCCAAAGGATGAGCTGCAAAAGCCATGGAAGACAAACCTGAGGTGAAAACTGCACCAGAACCAAAAAAATAGTCAGCAGTCCTCTGACCTCCGCATGAGCTGAGGGCTGTGTTGACCCCATTCATGCAAACAACGAGGTTCGACTCAACACATCTGCTCTTTCCACTTCTGACTCCCTCACAATTCCGCTCACCTCCAATACAATTATCGGCCCACCCTTCCAGGCCCTGGTCAATTCTGGTTCCACTCACTGCTTCCTCAATTTTGACTTAACACTTAAGCATAAACTCTGTACCTCCAAAATTCCATCTATTCCACTCTGCCTTTTTGAAGGTTCATCTAACTCAGAGATATCCGAGGCAGTGGACCTGTCCATCCATTTTGCTACTGGAGACACCCAACAAGTTACATTTTACATTACTCTGCTTGATGCTAGCTACTCTGTTGTGCTGAGACATAATTGGCTTGCCTGCTGCAACCTGTCAATTGACTGGGTTTCAGGTCATATCAAGTTCTGCACCCCAGAGTCAACTCCATCTCTTCCGATGTCTTTCATGCTGAGGATGGCCACCACCTCCTTCCAGCATCCACCTGCAGACTCACCTCCACACTCTGGTCTTCTAGTATGCCCTCTGCCCCCTAAGCCCAAAGCACCCCGAATTGCTCTGGTGAATGTAGCCACATTCCACTGTGCCCAGAAACAAGAAGGATCACAAACATTTTAGCTTCAACTCTCTGACCCCACCTACACGAAGGCCTGCTCCACTTCCACCTCCACCCCAGTGGATATATCTTCCATCCCGGAAGACTACCACTCCTTTCTGACATATTCAGCAAGGCCAAGGCCAATGTTCCTGTGGAACATCGCCCCTATGACCTGAAGATCAAACTAGAAGAAAACTCAGTTCCACCATTGGGTCCGATCTATTCCCTCTCTCAGAGTGGACTTCAGTCCCTCTGTGAGTTTGTCGATGAACACTTCAACATGGGTTTCATCTGTCCATCCCTGTCTCCGCATGGCGCTCCCATCCTTTTCATCAAGAAGAAGGATGGAATGCTCCACCTTTGCATCGACTTCCATGGCCTCAACCATATCACAAAAAAGGATTGTTATCTGCTTCCGTGCATTTCCAACTTACTGGATACTCTGTGCAAGGCCAAGATCTACACCAAGATCAACCTCCAGCATGCTTATCACCTCGTTCGTCTCCGTGAAGGTGACAAATGGAAAGCCACCTTCCACACCCACTATGGCTCCTTTGAATGGTTGGTTATGCCATTTGGCCTCACCAATGCTCCTGCAGCTTTCCAACATTTCATGAACAATATCTTTTCCAACCTACTTGATGTTTATGTTCTCATGTATTTAGACAACATCCTCATCTATTCCAACAATCTGGAACAACACTGCAACCACATTAAAGAGGTCCTCTGCTGACTCCGCAAGCACAAGCTATATGCTAAAGCAGAAAAGTGCGAGTTCCACCACAACATGGTCAAAGACCTCAGCTACATCCTGTCTCCCAACAGCCTTACAATGGCAGTAGACAAGATCAAGGTTATTTAAGATTGGCTGGAACTGCGATGTGTCAAGGATGTTCAATCTTTCTTAGGATTTGCAAATTTCTACTGATGTTTCATTTACAACTATTCCGACATTACCATTCTGCTTACGCATCTCTCTAGGAAAGGTATTCCATTGAACTTCAGCCTGGACTGTTACTCCACGTTCGAAACCCTTAAGAAGGCTTTTACCATGGCACCAATATGTTAAGTTCATGGATGTTACCTGGAACTTCGGAGGTCAGGGACTTGGAGGTCAGACTTCGAAGCAATACGAGGGGGGTAGGGACTTGGCTTTAACTTATGGGTTGCGCCACCTACTATCGTTCGGTCCCTAATTTTGGAGATCGGAGGTTTGGAGGTTACTCGGAGGTTCAAACTTTGGAAGTATCACTAGTAGTATCTGACTATGGAGATAGTGATGTGAGAAGACTGGAGGTTGGTAACAAGGAAATAAGTTGATATTTGAACTAAAGAAGTGGATACAAGATTGGAGGACTATTAATACCTTGTAACCTAATTGTATCCTAAGAATGTATAACAAGAAAGACATAAATGGAGAACAAGAAGGATATAAGGATCGAATAATAATCAGAGTTTGGAATAGGGTTGGAGGTTTGGATCGAGTGAGGTACAAGTATTCTACTTTGGGTCGTGAATGAGTATTATACTTTAAAGAGGCAAATAACAAGAACTAAAACGGAACATAATAGTTACTTTGGAGTTTGGAGGTCCAAAGGTTCAGAGTCTCGGTGTTAGATCTCAGGGATCTAACACAATACTCATGTTCTGGGTTCCCAAAGCCCAACTTGTTCTCGAAACCAGCAGTTCCAACTATGCTCTCACAGCGATCCTCTCAATGATTTCCCTGGAAGAGCGCCACAAACCCTATGGTCTTCTCAAGCAACTTCCGATCCCAGAACAACCCTGGAATTCAATCTTGATGAATTTCATCGAAAAGCTTCCCGCATCCTCCGGCTATGACACTATCCTCGTCATTGTAGACTGTCTCACCAAACAATCCATCTTCTTTCCGACTCACAACACCGTCACTTCTGTGCAGCTTGCACAACTCTTCATGATCCATGTCTTCTCCAAGCATGGCATTTCGTCCCATGTCACTTCTGATCGTGGCCCGGAATTCATCTTGTCCTTCTTCCACACCTTGGGCAAGGCCCTGGACATGGAGCTGCACTTCACTTCCGGCTATCACCCTGAAGGAGACGGCCAGACAGAACATACTAATCAGACACTTAAGCAGTACCTCTGCGTCTACTACAACTATCAGCATAGCAACTAGTCTAACCTCCTTCTGCTAACAGAATTTGCTTACAACAATGCCCCCAGTGCCACTACTGGCATCTCTCCATTCTTCGCCAACAAGGGCTACCACCCAAATCTCACAGTGCACCCCAAATGGGACCTCACTTCCGCTCGTGCCTGTGACTTCATTGTGGACCTTGACGAGCTCCACCAACACCTCCGTGAAAACATTGCCATGGCCCAGAAACGTTACCAATCTTCCACTGACCAGAAACGCCTTCCGCAACCAGAATTCAACATCGGCGATAAGGCCTTCGTCAAGGCAGAGAATTTCCACAACATTCTACCTTCGAAGAAACTTTCTGAGAAATACCTTAGACCTTACGAGATCATCGCTAAGGCCGGCAGTCGTTCATTCACACTAAAACTACCTGACAGTATGCGCGCAGTACACCCAGTCTTCCACGTCTTGATGCTCGAGCCCATGACTCTGAACAACATTCTGCACTGTGAACAACCTCCGCCTCCACCGGTAATCATCGACGGAGATCCAGAATATGAGATCGCGGAGATCCTTAACTCAAAACTCAACCACCGCTACCACTGTCAGCTGCAATACCTTGTCAAGTGGACCAACTATGACACATGCTGAGGGTTCACCTCCCTTGAATGACTTGTGTTCTTCATTAGTACAAGTTCCTGTTCTATTGTTATTTCCATTCCATCACCCTTCCGTTTCTTTCCAATGGTTTTCAAAACTTTACATTTTTTAGTCGACTATGTTACTTTTCTACCTTACTCTTTTGCATTTCCATCCCCATTTCTGCTCTCTCCGTCTCCGTTTCCGTTCTCTCCGTCTCCTCCTCATATCCAAAACCACCAGTCCTTGCTCACTCCCGATGCCCCTTGTAAGGCCTGGTTGATCCCACCCAGCTGGTGGTCCAACATGGCCCTGAGCTCCCACAAGAGACTCCTTATGTCCCTAAGGACGTCAGGCGCCTCCTCTCCATTTCCATCCCGTTGCCACTCTGTGCTGCTCCTGCTTCCATTTCCACTTCCGCTACCTCCCACCTCGGTTGAAGTGTCCCGTGGATATCGGTAAACCCCCGTCTGGGGCACCATCCGCATGGGAGCTGTTCCCTTCCCGGTCTTCCTCTTGCTGACCGCCTTGGCATGCGCCACCTTCTTTCTGCAAGGTGCGTGCCGCCCGACCCCCCCTACCGTGCACTGCCTTTTCAGGCCCCTGCACCAAGAGCATGTGCTCTCTTGCCCTTCTCCATCCCAGATGCAGGCGATCTGCCTCTTCTCGCAGGTATCACAGCTCCTTACCCCCATCACCGAACCCTCTGTTCCCAATGACTCTTCTGTCGCCGCTCGTTTCCATTTCCGATTTCTGCTCGTGCCCAGTTCCGCTACCTCCTCCGTGCCATCCCGCTGACTCTCGCATTTATACTGCACGAGATGTTGCAGTGCTTCTTGATGTGCACTACGGGCTGCTGCCCGCGTCTCATCCAGCGTGGCCTGGTTCTGTTTTACCGCGACCATGTCATCTACAATGATGGGAGACCTCAATGGCAGACATAAGGTGGCATAGGCCACCTATCGCAGCTGCTCAGCCTCTGACGGAGATAGCGATGACACCGAATCGGTGTCTCCGCCTACTTCCTGACCCATTGTGGGCGCATCCTGTTCCGTCTGCATGGTTTCTGCCTCCACCTGCTCCACCTCCACCTGCTCCGCTTCCGCGCGTTCCACTTGTTCGTGATCTTCATGCTCGCACTCTCGTTGCACCGCCTTGTCGCGTTCTTTCTGTTCATGCTGCACGCTCGCGTGCTTCAACCTCTTCCCACTCCTGTTGCACCTGTTCACGCTCACGCGTCTCGACCTCCTCACATGCCTGACGTTCATGTTCCGCATTCTCTTCTTGCTCCCGTGCCACCAATAGCTTGTGGAACTCATCAATGGATAGGTTCCTGGCATCCATCTTTTACGAGTAGAAGAAATGCACTAAGGAAGAAGTTTCCCTCCCTTTCAAACTCCGCCCCCATCTGTTCTGAGTTCCGTATCACGTGACCAACACGTGGTCTCACGGGGCTCAACCTTAAAGGGGAGATACTGTTACATCCGTGCATTCCACTCTTCTGTTCCACCTTCTGCCCGGTCAAATTCCGTCACCACCTTACCATTACTCAGCTCTCCGATTCTCCTGGCCCCTCTGTCAGCAAGGATACCTTGTTCCTCATGGAACATCTGCATCCCTTTACCAACAGACAAGGGTTACCTATATTAGATACCAAGTTCCGTCCCCCCTGCCCTATGATCCCCGACTCTGCTCATGACCTATACTGAACACCCCTTCTGCTCCAACTTGAATCTCATTACTATCGCTTCCTTACCTGTACCCCTCTGTATATAAGCCCTGTATTCGCACTAGTAACGATAGCTCAAATATCGACCACATTTCGTGTTAAATGTGTCCGTAGTGTTCTAAGTACACTTCCACCATTGCCTCCGCTCCTCCGCACTTCCGCGCTTCCACACTTACTGTGGACTGTGTTCCTTGCTTGACCCCTCTGTTCTGAAGTCTTGGGACCTGTGATTGTTCGAGAGGTGCAGCACATAAGCTGAAGCCAAAGTCCCTTCCAATCTGTCTTCCGTTCATCTCCGCCTTACGGTTTTACACATCCGTAACAACATGTACCCCTAGTATATAAACTCCTGTATTTGTATTAAGTAACCTCAGTTTGAATATTGACCTCATTTCCTGTGTTAACCTTCCATAGTGTTCTTAGTACACTTCCACTATTACTTCCGCACTTCCGCACATACTGTGGAACTGTGTTACCTTGCTTAACCCCTCTGTTCTGAAGCCTTGGGACCCTGTGATTGTTCAAGAGGCACAGCACATAAGCTGAAGCCGAAGTCCCTTCCAATCCATCTTCCATTCTCTCAGTCTTATGGTTGTACATGTTCATAACAACTCCAAAGGTTATGTGATGTGTCTATGAGCACCCATACTTTGTCACTATTTCCCAGGCTGAGTTATGGTGAACTCCAGAGGTCATGTGATGTGTCTACAAGCACCCATTCAGACTTCTGTTCTGATTTCACTGTAACTCAGCCTGGGAACATGTGACTCATCCTTTGGGGTTGCATGCAATTGGCGACTTGAAAGTTGAAATCCGAGGTAACCAGACTCTCATGTAGGACCCTATAAATCTCATAGAATCATTTAAATATGTTGCATCTATCATATTAGCAAAAAAAAATCTATATTTTCATGTGTCCTGAGGCAGTAAATCACTATTTATAAGAGGTGTGTGGTCATGTGACAGATCTCAGACTCCACTCAAGCATCACCACGCACATGCATGCATAACGCATTCTGTGAAATTGCACACTTTCACACAAGCCTGCACCAACAGGTATTTTTTTCACTTCAGTCCACACATTATAATTGTTATGCAAACCGACCACCATACAGTAATGCTCAAACCAATTCACAGCACGTGAAACCATTAGGGCACGCATGCTGCATTTTTGTGCAAACAGACCACCATGATATATTGCAAAGTGCTGTAATCTGGAGGACTGGAGGCAGGTCATCATATTAATTGCATTAAATGTATTACAGCAGTTTCCAATATATAAGGCACAAGTTTGAAACTATACTCAAATATTATAAATATTGTAGCTCAATGAATACTGCACCAAACTTGTTCAAATTTGATAGTAAATTCAACATATATATGTTCTAATTTAATATAATGTTACATAAATGAAAAAATGTCTAGGTGCAATGGTTAGCCTATAGCTAAATCTACAAGCTAGCTACAGCCTGGATTGAATAGATTCTCTTGCATTGTTGATCAAGACATTTTTTCACTTAGATAACATTATAGTAATTAGAACATATATATGTTGAATTTACTACCAAATTTGAACAAGTTTGGTGCAGTATTCATTGAGCTATAGTATTTACAATATTTGAGTGCAGTGTCAAACTCATGCCTTATATATTGCAAACTGCTGTAATTGGTGATTGTACTCTTTATAGTCTTATTAATCAGATTAATTGGATTTTTTTCTGGGTTTGGGGAAAGGGGGATGAGGTTGGGTGGGACAGTGCCACGACCATCATCAGGTGGCCACACGGTCGCTTTGGCGTGGCTTTACCCTTGGACATGGCTTTGAAGTTACTGGCGGCGTGAATGGACATATTTATCTACTTGTTCCGCCCAACGATCATGATAATCCTTGGATTCAGCAATGTTCCTTATCACCATGGCACTTATTAATATTTTCAGCTAAAGTACCTGGCCGATGTTTCGTAGCTCACCAAGCCTGGGTTTGTGCAGAGCCCGACCCGAGCCCGACCCGACCTTTCGTCCAGGGTCGGATCAGGTTTTTGAGGAGCCCTAGCCCGGGTTTTCGAGCCCAACCTGACCCGGGAATTCACTACTTGGTACAGACCACCTGGGCCCTTCTGATGGACCAACAGATTCGTACTACTACAGAAAGCGTTCAGCTCACTATTCTGACACCTTGTGCGTGCAAATTAAAGCCCCGTCCTCGCGGCATTCTCCTCATTAACTCATGTCCAGTGGCAGCGAGCGCGTAATCACCCGGCCTTCCAACTGCAAACTTCTGCTTGTAATAATAGCCAGCCGGGCGGATCGAAGCAAGGTACTTAAACAACTACCAACATATGATAGGACCGAGGGGAAGAGCATAGTATGACTGAAGCACCCGAGGCCTGAAACTGTATACACTTACTCGCCCTGGTGCCACACGCTGTTACCGTAATTCACTGTATCTATATATTCAACTATAGGTGCAGGGCCTTCGAGCGTGACCCTCAGAGATCCCTGGGACGTAGGCGCGAGAGGTCCTGTGATACGTGAGCATCTTCCAATTAGGCAAGGGGTTTTCAATGAACCTTTATGTATTTTGGTATATTCCGTCTGTATGGTAGGTAAAACCAGGCCAAAACATGTTTGGGGAAAAATGCCCCCCCTGAGGCATATTTTGGACCCAAATTTTTCATTATCTTCATTATCTTTTTCAAAAGTTTGGGTCGAGGCGCAGGAGGGCACGCGCATACCCGTGACCCGTGACGGCCTGCGCTACGATCGAAAACTTGAAGCTTGAAGGTACAGTAAGTACCCGTAGGGTGGGTCACCCTTACTATGTCAGACACAAACACAAGCCAATAATCCAAAAGCGAGGGAACATGGTTTCTCAACCCGTGGGGAGGTAGTTGAACGACTCCGAGGAAGTCGCCCAAGCCGGCGCCGGTGGAGAGCCTCAGGAAGTGAGGAAGAAGGCTCGTGCTACTTATTTTTGAGTGTCATACCTGTAACGACCACGTAGGCCATGTCTGCGTCTGCGGTCACTTAGCATGATGAGAAAAAAATAAGGTTAGGGCACCATGCATCTACCATCTATCCAGGGCGTCGTTATATTTGGTTCAACCTGTATCCTTGTGGTTTGAAGTTCAAGGTATATAAGGAGACGATACGACACCTCAGTCCAATGCAAGGAGACACATCAACTCCCGTCCACTCTTCTTAACAGTCGTCACTAATGGCCAGCCCAAATGACATCTCTGCCAAACGTCTTGGTTCATATCCCCCCGATAACAACTCAAGTGACTCTATCGGTTTGTAACTTGATTTCGCCCTGATTGAACTGAGACCATAAACATGTTGCCTTTCGATAGATGTTGAAGTCTCCATCCTGAAAGCATTTTTGGCTGCTACGGGATATGATCCTACGGATACAAAGGCTAATAACTTAGAGCTCGAACAGTTCATGCGAGCCGAAATGAATTCTGGAAACTTTGCGTGCGACAAGCTGGAGTCGATACTCCGCGTGTCTGCCAATATGGCCGAGGTACGAGCTCGTCTCCAGTTTTATAAACGAGTGCTGACTACATGGACACAAATATGCTACCATACCTGCAGTTTTTCCGAAAAACAGAACATTGCGCTGTACACTTGGTAATTGACACATTGTTAAACTGCCAGTGGGGGTCATGATACTTTTGACAGGTATGCCATTTACGTGGATGACATGGCACCCAAGGACACTAGCTCGTATAGTGGATTTCAGGAGCGTTTCCTAAGTGGCCAGCCGCAGTTGAGCCCTATTCTCGACGCGTTTGCCGGCGTGCTTCTACGCATGTGGGATCTGTACGACCCTCTATGTGCGAACTCCATCATAGTTGCGGCTTTGGAGCTGTTCTCTATCTCTTGTCTTGAGCCCGATATTGAGAAGCTACCTCTGGTTCGAGGCGCCCGGCGATTTTCATGGTTTGTGCGGC
>QFFB01010561.1:0-21269 GCA_003316465.1 Ramaria cf. rubripermanens
CATAAGAGTGAGGGTGACGAATCAATGACAGAAATAACTCCTGAGTTTCTCCTTAATCCACTCCCATGATAGAACGCGAGGGGGAGACAGTTGTATACGGTCTCAAGCAGCTCTATGATGAAGGTTGAGTTGGATTGACGTGGGAGGGTTGGTTGGGTATGGAGCCCTGAATTCTGCCTCATATTCTTCCCTTCCTTCATTGTGAACCATCTTGCCCGTGTATCCAAGGAATGTAAATGGCTGCGCGTCGTCTTGGAAATACACTAAATCTCCAATGGCATATGATTTCAGAATATAGGGATGTGACTTCTTCGTTGAGAGCCGTGCTGCTTTAGGTGACTGGGGGTAAAGCATATGATGAAGCTCGGCATGTCTTTGAATATCTTCCGAATCGAGTGACCATCGTGATAATGAGGGCGATGTTGGGGAATCAATGGTCTGAAGGGGAATAGAGTTTGAAGCTGCATTGTTGATGGACGGCATGGGGATAACAATGAACTGATAATTGATGGGGTATGGCTGAGTCGACTGGCTGGGCTGAACTGAGATGATGGAATAAGCTGAGATGAAATAGACGTGTGTGGAGCTTAGAGTTTTAAAAGGCTCCTCGGAGTTTGAAGCTTTTAGATGTGTTTCGTTCGATTTTCCTTCACCGAGCTAAAGTCAAAGAGCCTGATACTTACAATGGCACCAATCAGGCTAAGCTTTGCACCTTTTTCTTGCAATGCCTGCTCAATTTTAGAGATCGCCCAAATGCCTTTCCAATGGGAGCCTCTAAGATATGGTATGCCATCTCCTACCTTACAGGCTCAGCTTTACAATACTTCAAACCCACAATCCTTGGTGAACTCATTCACAAGCCAATATGGCTCCAGCATTGGGACAGCTTCAAGAGTGAACTCAAACTAAATTTTAGTCTGTTCAATAATGCTGCTCAAGCTGAGATTGACCTTGAAAAAATTGTCATGAAGGAGCATCACAAAGTTGCATGTTATTTCATCAAGTTTTCCCAAGCTTCAACCCAAACTCAATGGAATGACATGGTGCTCTGACACTTTGCTTACAAGGGCCTCGCGAAACAGATCAAGGATGACTTACTTCACTTTCCAAGATTCATGAGCTTGGCCAAGCTTCATGGCTTTTCCCTCAAGTTCAACAGCCATTACTGGGAATGGAAGGAATACGATACTATTGCAGCCCACAGTAGTCAAAACACTAACCAACCTTCCAACCAGTTGAACCACAACTCTAACCAGTCTAGTGGCTCTAGTAACCCCAAGAACTGTAACAAGACTAACTCAGGGAAAGGTTTGGCTAACAACAGTAATAATATGGTATATGTGAGAACCACACCCAACCTTACCAACAAGCTTGGTAAGGATGGTAAACTCCTCCCCAATGAATGACAATGTCAGATTGACCAAGGACTTTGCTTGCTTTGTAGCATCAAGGGCCATATGGTCAAGGATTGCCTGAAGGCGAACAAGAAACCTAATGACAGTAACAGTTTGTCTGGAACTAAAGGCAGGTCCAACAAGACTTCAGATACAAAGACCAACTCAGCTTCTACTTGAAGCCAAAGAAATAATCAGTAACCTTGGAACCACATGACCCAAGGATTGCGGTGACCTCGGCCATGTATTTCGACTCAGTGCCATTTCTGATTCCTTATCTAAAGACTCTCTTTATGTAGATTTGACTTCACCCCTAATCCCCATGGTCTCTTTCATAGCATTAATAGACTGCGGTTCCTCTGACTGTTTTATTGAATCCAAGTTTGTAGAGAAATATGCCTTGACTACTTACCCTGTTACCCTGCTTCCATTAACACAATTTGATGGTAGCACCAACACTACTATTACCCAAGCTTTAGATATCCCTATCTGTTTTTCAACCAGCGAAGGACACTCAGTTACATTCTATGTAACCTTCCTCAACTCAAGTTGCTTGGTGGTACTTGGCCAAACTGGCTCACCCACTACAATCCATCGATTGACTGGGCATTGGGCAGTATTACCTTTAAGACCTTTAAACCAACTCCAGTCCCAGCAACCTTGGAGACTTCAGCTCACTCTACTACACTTCAGATGACCACCTTGCCTCCAGCCTCTGAACCTCCTCTGCCACCTCTGAAGCTGGTAGCACCTCTCGTTTGCCTAGTCAATGCTCCTGTGTTCTTACACGGCAGCCAGCTAGAGGGATCCAAGGTGTTCCAACTTGACCTCATGTCACCTGAACTCCTCACCCAAGCTTCAACCTCAGCCCAGGACAATCCTGAGCTGTCAGAAGGTATACACAAATACATTCCCAAAGCTTACCATGAATTTGCAGATGTGTTCAGCAAAGCCCAAGCTGATACACTGGCACCACACCATCCTTATGATCTCAAAATTAAACTTGAAGAAGGGACTGCCCCCCTGATTGGCCCTATTTACTCACTTTCAGCTTCTGAGCTTAAAGCACTCTGTAAGTTTATTGATGAGCATTTGAACATGGGGTTCATCTGACCTACTGTAAGGGCAACTCCTGAGTGTCCCTGGAATAGGCCTGTTGGGAGCTAAAGTAGTGGGGATACTGCCCACCTACTGGCTCCCTAGGCCTGATGGAAGGTCCCAGACCAACCAACTACCTACAGACTGGCTCAGGGAGAACTGAGGAGGAGATCCAAAGAGTATATAAGTATCAACAGCAGTAGATATACAAACCGGCGCACCTGAGGAGGAGATCCAAAGAGAAAAGGGTGGATCTCCTTACCTCAGCAACTAACTATATAGCTGGTGTGACAGTGACAGTGGCAACAACTGGGAAATGGGAACCAAGTGGAAAAGGCAAGGGGAAGGGATATGAGAGGGAAACTATGGGGGATTAGAAGGAACATAAGAAAGGAAAGCCACCTAGAAGTCATCCCCTGACACCTACTCAGTCTTCACATGGAGCATCGGTGTTGTTCATCAAGAAAAGGGATGGGTCATTACGGTTATGTGTTGACTTCCAAGGTCTTAACAAGATCTCTAAGAAAGATCACTATCCATTACCACTCATCACTGACTTACTAGATGCTCTGAAGCAAGCTCACATATACACCAAAATTAACCTCAGGCATGCGTATCACCTTGTCTGAATTGCAGAAGGAGATGAATGGAAAACGGCCTTCAGGACTTGTTATGGGTCCTTTAAATGGTTAGTTATGCCTTTCAGCCTCACTAACAGACCCACTGCCTCTCAAAGGTTCATGAATGACATCTTTGCCAACCTGCTCAATGTATGTGTGGTGATTTACTTGGATGACATACTCATCTATTCCAATGACTCATCCTTGCATGAGCTTCACGTCAAAGAAGTACTGCAGCAACTTCAGAAACATGGCCTATTCACCCAAGAAGACAAGTGCAAGTTTCACCAAACTATGGTCAAATTCCTTGGCTACATCCTCTCACCCAAGGGTCTCACTATGTATGAAGCCAAGGTTAAAGTTATCCAAGATTGGCCTGAACCTTGGAAGGTCCGTGACATCCAGTCCTTCCTCAGCTTTGCCAACCTCTACTAACATTTCATTCACAATTACTCCACCATTACCATACCCCTTACAAGGCTTACTCACAAGGGTACCCCTTGGAACTTCAGCAAGGACTGCCAACATTCCTTCAAGACATTAAAGAAGGCTTTCACTACTGCTCCTATATTGACCCATTGGGTTCCTGATCAACCCTTGATAGTAGAGACAGATGCCTCTGATTATGCTCTCACTCCAAACCTCAGAAGGTGAGGTACACCCAATCACCTTCCATTGCCAAACTTTCACTTTGACCAAGCTCAACTATGACATTCACAATAAGGAGCTCATGGCCATATTCAAAGCTTTCCAGTGGTGGCAACACTACTTGGAAGGCTTGGCTGACCCTGTTGACGTTATAACCAATCACAAGAACCTCAAATACTTTTCGACTACAAAGTTATTAACACATTGACAAGCTCACTGGTCTGAATACCTTACTCAGTTCAACCTCACAATCTGTTTTTGACCCAGTTGCCTCAGTACCAAGCCCAACTCACTCACTAGACATTGGGACATCTACCTTAAAGAGGGGAATAGCAACTACGCCACCATTAACCCTCAAAACTTATGGCCAGTGTTTACTCAACACCAGCTGGCTTCATCCCTTCGAGCTACTAATCTAGCCCCTATTGTTTTGCGAGCAGCCACCTTACTCAATACTGAGAAGATCCAAGCTGATATCCTCACAACCCTCACTTCAGATGTAGTAGCCAAGCTACACCTTGGGTCCACCTCAGACCCAAGATGGACTACCAATTCCGAGGGTTTGCTTCTACTTGACAACCGAACTTACATTCCTGAGGCTTTAGACTTATGACTTTGCATACTGCAATACAAGCATGACCACCCACTCTCGGGTCACTTCAGGGTCAACAAGACCTTGGAACTAATTTAACAAGACTACATGTGACCAGGGATTAGATCCTTCATCAAGGAGTATTGCAAGATGTGCACCACTTGTATGTGCAGCAAGCCTCAACGTCGCAAGCCTTACAGCCTACTCAAACAATTGCCTGTACCTGAGAAACCTTGCAATTCCATTTCCATGGACTTCATTGAGCAGCTCCCCACTTCATCCAGCTTCACTGCTATCCTAGTGATCATTGATTGCTTCACAAAGCAGGTTATATTCATCCCTAAAACCAACACCATAACCTTGCAAGAACTCACTCAACTTTTCATCCCTCATGTCTTTTCCAAGCACAGAGTGCCCAAGCATGTAACCTCAGACAGGCGATCCAAGTTCATCTCACATTTCTGGGAATCCTTAGGCAGGGCCCTGGATATGACATTGCATTTCACCTCAGGTTATCATCCCGAGGGTGATGGACAGACTGAGCATGCTAATCAAACACTAGAGCAGTACCTCCAAGTCTATTGCAACTATCAACAGGACAACTGGGCCTCACTCTTGCCCCTTGCCGAGTTCACATACAATAACACTCCTAGTACAACCACTGGCATATTGCCTTTCTTCACCAACAAGGGCTACCACCTGTTATGATCCGGTTCCTCACAGATCTCCCGTAACCATATCTGGTAACTAACCCCATCCTGAGCCCATACCCTGAGCCCAACCTTATCCAAGCCCTTCCCAAGGTAGTCCAAGCCTGACCCCAACCCCATCTCTTATCCTTCTCCAAACTCCATTCCAATCCCCTTAGTTAATTATGTCCAACCCTGTTTCCCTGTCATCTGTATATAAGTCTTGCTCTGTATGTACCTCGCTCCTCAGTCAGAAATCAACTTAGATATCCCTTCAAACCACTTGTTAGCTTCTAGTCCAACTCCTCTTCTTCCCTTGCCCTCCTCTTGTCTGACCCTTGTTTCAAAATTGAGGGCCCGTACAATAGTGGATGGCACAGCACATAAGCTAAAGCCAAGCCCTCACTATTAATAACCTTGGTTTGAGCTCAGTCAAGCTTGCCCCAAGGTGCCACTCATAGGCCTTGGTCTTAACATAATCCAACTCCAAACTCCACTTATTATACTACTTGTATATCCTTCTTGTTTTACACTGATGTCTTTCTTGTTACACATTCTTAGTATACAATTAGGATATGAGGTATTAATAGCCCTCCAATCTTGTATCCATTCTTTAGTTTGAATATCAACTAATTTCCCCATTACCAACCTCCAGCCTTCTTGCATCATTATCTCCATAGTTAGATGCAATACTCCAAGTCCAACCCTCTAGTCAACCTCCAACCTTCTGATCTCTGAAATTAGGGATTAAACAATAGTGGGTGGTGCAACACATAAGTTGAAGCCAAGTCCCTACCCCCTTGCACCCCCTCAAAGCCTGACCTCCAAATATCCAATCTCCAAAGTTTCAGGTAACATCTGTGAACTTAACACCAAGGAGGTATTTAGAAGATGCTAGGGGAGGTACCTGCAAAGCTATGGGACAAGAGGTCAATCACCAAAGTGGCATTTGGTAGGATGTACTTCACAGAACTTTGCAAAAATTTGCAGGACATCACAGAACTTCACAGGACTTCACCTGCAAAGCAGAGGTTTCCCTCACAGTATCCCCCATGTCCATGTATCCCCCATGTCCAGTATCCCCCATGTCCAGTATCCCCCATGTCCAGTATCCCCCATGTCCTTGTATCCCCATGTCCTTGTATCCCCCATGTCCTTGTATCCCCCATGTCCTTGTATCCCCAGATCATGACCGTACCAGGATCATGACCGTACCCAGATTATTACTCTATCCCCAGATCATGACCATACCAGGATCACTATAGTATCCCAGATCAGTACCATACCCAGATTATTACTCTATCCTCAGATCATGCCATATCTTCAAATCAGTACTATATACTGGGATAGTATATGAACGATCTATGGCTGCATAGACCTTACTGTAACAGATCTGCAACAAGGTGAGCTCTCCTCCCAAAGACATGCTATCTTCTGACCTTATTACATATTAGGAACCTAGTTGTATGACATGGGAACCTTCACGTAGTGTTGACCACTGAGCAGTAAAGTCACTCAAATGAATCATGCAGGGATATTGTGTCTTTGTGGAAACATATACAATGTGCATTCAACTTTCCCTCAAGTTTCTGCATGCAGCACTTTGCTCCGTGATCAAAAGTACACAGCATAGAGTAGAGAACAAATGTCGAGGCATGGAAATAACAGAAAATGAGACAATGACCAAGAAATGTGAATGTAAGAGCTGCTGCCCACTTCACAAAGTGTACCACAGAATACTCGTGGTGTGGGGGCTTGCCTACACATGCTGAATCCTCCTCATCCACAACTAGGCAGTGTCTGCCCACTGCAATTTTATACTTTTTGTCCATCCAATTGTACAGCTGTGATTGATAGATCAAATCACGTGTGTTGAGATCTTGTGTAGCCGATGTCTAGCCATGTGCGCAACTCTTCGCCATACCTAATGGTTACCCACAACAGGGTAACAACATACCAAGATGGATGTAAAACAGTCAGCTCCGCAAGCTTTCTCCCAGCATTAGGCTACATACCCAAACGCAAGCCATGCTAACAATGCAGTGAGTCCATTAGTAGGCATAATACCAACCGTGTTGATCATTGGTAACACACCTGCACTAGCAATTGTGCAGAAAAGGTTTCTAAATGCACTGGAAAATGCGGAAGTGACTTGCCATGCTCATGAGCATTGTCATTGCTTACCTGTAAACTCCCATTACCTCAGCACTCTGTGTGTGGAGGATGTCAATCAAATAAGTCATGGAGGGAGCGGGGATGATGTCAAGCTAATAATGTCAAGATTAAATTTAAGGAAGAAAAGGCCAAAGGGGTTTCAGAAAAGCATTTACATACCCCAGCACCATTCATGAACACACATATAATATTTATCATTAGGCCAAACTTCCCCGGGACAAAGTGAGTTGTCAAGTCAGATATCAACAAAGAGCAAGGCAGGAGAATCAATGCGCTAAATAAGGTTATGCAGAGACGATCTTTGGGCACCCACTTGCCCCCCCAGTATAAGCATCCTTCAATAAAAGCATGATCAGCAAGGCGGCCTCCGATAGTAGCCCCAACTTGTGAGTGTAAAAATAGATCATAGGAAACAACTAAGGAGAAGAAACATACCTATATTTCTGACTCCTGAAGGGAAAAAACAAGCTCTGATGATTGCAGGGTTCATAATTCCATAATGGGGACCCTGTCATAAATCCCACCAAATTTTCACAGGCTCTTTGCATGAAAAAAAGACACTCACAAGAGTATATGAGAGAGGCATTATAAGGACTACATTGGTCAACCGTTGGTCAGGCTATGAGATGTTTTGACCAACTGGAGTGTTATGAACATTCACCATAAAAGGTTATCAAAGTAAAGCTTGAAGCAAGTGACTGGAATGAACAGATAATGTAACTATCAAGCTAACTAGAAGAATACATGTATACTCACAACAAGCAGGATGACAGGTGCTTGCAATATGCATAAGGGCTGAAGGGGTTCAACCACACCATCCTCCACTTGCGCATCTTCAAAGGTTGGCCAGATCCCTCACCTACTTCATGTGCAAGAAGACTATCTATGCCTTGAGTGCCTGGGTGGCTTGTTTCTGGAAGAAAAACAGTGACAGATACTAAAGCTGCCAAGCCCATGGAGAATATGAATAGTTGCATTGCACGCCATGAGGCGTAAATCACCATCAATCCTCCCATTAAAGGTGCAAGCATTGGTCCAAACAGAATCGCCTGAAATACACAGTCAGCATTCTGTTTGTGTCTCATTGGTAAAAAATTACTTACTCCAAAGAACACCCCCATAGCTGTTCCACGTTCTTCCAGCTTGTAAATATCAGAGATTGTTGCAGAACCAACAGACAACACACTGAGGTCCCACTAATAAGAGCTACTGGTAGTAGGTCTTGTCAGGACATGACACACCATGAGACACCAAAGCCTTGGATGATACAGCCAATGACAAGTTATACAACACCTTTTGATAGTGCCGCACATAACGACCTAATACAAACAAGTGGAAGGGAGGCCAAGTAAACAGGCTGGCAACCATCTGCGCCAGGAGAAAGTGGTGGATGAGATAACATTTGGTACAGGTTAAGAAATTAATTAAACAAACAAAACCCTGCATATGGAGCCAGGACTCAGCCAAGTGTGAGCCAAAACCGACAGAATGTCCAAAGGAACACCCAGGAGGGTCGTTTGGAGTGTAATACTGCCCAATACCCAATCAATCAACGGACTGTAGCAGGTGAGCCAGTTGTGTCTGAGAACTACCAAAACAGATATGTCTAAGGGGGTGACATAGAAATCTATGGAATGGGTGTGACCATGGGGGAATTGGATTGGTATAACTACTGATTCTGTGATTATAGAGTTTGTACTACCATCAAACAGACAAAGTGGTATAGACAAAATAGACCATGTTTTCAGACTATATTTATGAACAAAAGTGGAGTCAATGAAACAATGGGTAGAGCCAGAATCTACTAAAGCTTTGAAGGATACATGAGGGATAAGGTCAGAACATAAACTAACTACAAGAGATGTAGATGTGGAAAAAGCGGAAGCATTGAGCCTTACCTCCCTTTGTGTGCAACCCAAGTCAATGCAACCCTTGGAATGCACAGAGGCCGAAGGGTTGCTGACTATTTTTTCGCCTTGGAGGCCTGGGCCAAACTTTTGGCTTTACCTTCAGAGGCCTTCCCATCAGAAGCCTGAGCAGCTCATCCTCTTCTGGACAACGGACAGTCGCATATGACATGACCTCCCTTGCTGCAAAGCAGGCAGAGGTTATTGTCCATGCAATGCTGACATTCCTGTGGGGTAAGCTTGCCATCTTTCCCGAGCTTGTCTGTAAGGTCGGGTTTCTTAGGCTGCTGGTTGGCCTGCCCCTTTGGCTTGTCCTTCTCTTTGGATGGATTGGAGTTGGACTTTGGCTAGGCATTAGTATTGCCAGCCGGGGGCTAACAATTGGGGGCAGGATTGGCTCAGTTCGCTTTGTCATTCTTGGCCTCGGGTTTTGGGGCTGAGTGGCTCTCACAAAAGAGCCTGGATCGACATTTCCAGTTAATTTTCTGAACGAGGTTGCAAAGCTTATCCAAGCCTTGGGGTTTATTGAAACATACAATCTCATCTTTGATTCTCTTCAGGAGTGCCACATACACCTGTCAGTAGAGAGCCTGGTCATTGTGCCAACACGAGTCAGTAGAATTCAATGAAAAAGCAGGTGGCCTTGTGATTGTCCTTCATAACCAGTTGTTCAAGTTTGACCTCAGTGTCGGCTTCGAGATTGTAGGGACAGAAGTTAATGTAGAGTTCATCGGTGAATGCCTTGAAGTTGTGTAACCAGCCGGGTTTATTTCTCTCATTGGTCAGGTAGGGCTCAAAATAGTCAAGAGTAGTACCCTTCAAGAAAGACAAAACATAGTTGACCTTGGCTGACTCATCTTGAAATGAGTTTGGCCTTGAACGAAAACTGAGCCTACATTGAAGTAAGAAGCCTAGTTTCTTCAGGTCTGAACCATCAAACTGATCAGGTTCCCAAATTTTAGCTTTCAAGGGTTCTTGCTTGCCTTCATTTATGGTGTCAGCAAGCCTAGTCATTGCATTAAAAAACACCATGACGGGCTCTTGGTCTGGAAGTGCAGGACCTTCCCTGGGATTAGGGTCAGGCAGGGGGTCATCATCCATGCCTTAGTGGTGCTGTTGTCAAGATCGGAGGGATTGTCCAGGTCGACATCTCTGGGGTTCCGGGATGCTTCTGAATGACCTTGCAGTTCCTTGGAGCCTTCATCTACTATATCTTCAATGTGGCCTTGGGGAGTAACTTGATGTGTTGGGCCTGGTAACAGATTCTGATAATGGTTATGGAACGGAGGGTTTTCCTGGGGTGGGATGGATTCTGTTCTTGCTCTGTGAGACTGGATGGTTGGAGTCAGTCTGCTAGCATTGCGTACTGAGGATTTGGTCATGATGGGCATAATGTAACAGCCAAACGTAGGAGTTCTGATATACTGTTAAGGTGTGTACTGATAGATGGTATCGAGATACTCAGCCAAAGGCTGAGTGAGGCCAGGTTGGAGGGACTTGGCTTTAACTTATTAGTGTTGTGCCTGTGTGGCTGTCTGTCCCTGTATTTTGGACTGGTGGCCCAAGGGCCAGTTCACAAAGTAGAGCGTAGGCTTAGGGGGGATACTTTGTTGATATCAGAACTGAGTAGCATACATGTGGAGAATAAACTTATTTACTAGTGTGAGGGTATGGGGAGAGGGGAGAGGGTGACTGAGGGGTCACATGATATGGGCAGGGTAGAATGTACTAATAATAAACAAGTAAGTATAACATATTATAACCAAGGTGGACAGGGATCTAACAGAGGCTGTATGCAGCAGATGTTCAAGTGGCATGCCTTTCAGTCATAGCAGGATGTGTGGGTTTACAAGTCTATCATGAACATGAGTTCCCTCAGCTGTCAGTTTGTACTTCTTTTCTGTTGGGTAACCTGATGTAAAAAATGATGTATAAAACCCATATACTCCAGTCCTGGAGCCAATGCACTTTCAATGGGCTTGCAACCCAGCTACAGATGAGGGAGGGTCATAACAGTAACAAATAGTTACAAGAGCAGTTACTGAACCCCCCCTTGAGTGTCTTGTCCAAGTCTGAATAATGGCATATTTTATATCTTTGTGCAAGTGAAGGACAGCTAAAATTAGCCCACATGACTGTATGTGGTTTATTTTTACAAATAAAATACATCCAAGTGCTTTAAAATTTAGTTTTAGGCTATTTCCAAGACATATTGAGTTACAGGTCCTTAGGTGCAGTGGTTAGTGCTTTAAATATTGCAAATAGCTGTAAGACAGACAGTTGTGTGATAATAAGCTCAGAAGTCTTGATCAAGGCTTACAGGGACTTGTAAGCCATTCCAAGCTGTAGGAAGACTTATGTGAACCTGACCAGAGCCCCAACACATTGAGACATTCATTATCATACACCAAAGGCCTGATAAGACACTTATATACATTTACATGAGATTGTAAGGAAGTTTATTGCTTTTATAGGTCTTACAACTTAGCACCAAGACATACACTTTTGTGGCAACAAACTCAGAAGTCTTCTTAACACTCACAAGTACTTGTATGCCATTCTAATTCAGGAGAGGTCTTACATGGACCCAACAAGAGGCACAAGCTCATAACAACTTCCGGCCATTTTCCTGATGTGTGTGTTGCATGTTTCCTCCCATATATTGTGTGTTCCCGCTTATATATAAAGTTCTCACCCTTCTCGTGGCATTTATAAAATCTTGCGCTCTTTAACAAAGCCAGACCCTGAGGCGGGCCCCTGCAGTGAAAGACATCCACAGCATGGGTGGTGTTATTGCAGAAAGGAAAAGGTGAACTGTCGGTTATAGAATGTCATTTCACCCCTTGCTTTCTTTGTCAATATATCCCCTCTTTATTCATTGATCGTCCCTTCATTTCTTCATTTGTTCATTCAGTTTGCCCTTTCCGCACCGATTCATCCCATCCTTCATCAATACATCCTGTCCCGTCTTTGTTGAGTCATCCCTTGATTTCTTTGTGGATTCATTCCGTCCTTTCATCTTCGACTCATCCTGTCCTTTCATCTTCGACTCATCCTGTCCTTTCATCTTCGACTCATCCTGTCCTCTCTCCATCAATTCAGATCCATGTGGGGCAATGTATGGCATTCTATCATTCACACGTAGCTTCATTCCAGTCTTTCATGCTTGAGCAGATGAATCATATTGTGACGTAACATACTGGGTATTGTGTATTGTGTATTGTGTATTATGTTACTGGGTGTTGTGTGTTGCATGCTGGGTGTTGTGTGTTGCATGCTGGGTGTTGTGTGTTGCATGCTGGGTGTTGTGTGTTGCATGCTGGGTGTTGTGTGTTGCATGCTGGGTGTTGTGTGTTGCATGCTGGGTGTTGTGTGTTGCATACTGGGTGTTGTATGTTACATGCTGGGTGTTGTGGTTGCGTGCTGTGTTCTGCATTCTCTCTTATATATCGCGAACCCACCCCCTCTCATCATGTTTATAAAATTGTATTGCTTACAGGCGTGGTACAAACCTCGGACGGGATGGGACAGACGCCGTGCTGTGCAGCTCCCAGCCTCTCAAGCCGTGTCAACACAGCTCAATACATCTCAGTCTCATACGCACTATTTCTTGTAAACTGGCGTGTGAGTAGCTCGATGGGAACGGACAAATATAGAATGGGATACGTTCTCGATAGCGTAGCAGACGTGATCTGTCTACCATGACTGTACTAACGAGTTTGGTACGTGCACAGCGGCAACATAAGGGGAAGATAATTCAGTGGTGTTATTGATTCGGAAGACAACTAGTTATATGTGGGAACACATGGACTAACTACTGTAGGATGAAGGGATGGGATGGATGGTGAAATAAATACATACGGGCTGGGCTCGGGCATGTAGCTATCACGGAGCGGTCAAGTGTAGTGTGGGCCGCGGATGAGTACATGTACGTATGAGGAGTAATATGAGTAACTGGGTGTGAAGATCTGGGTGTGATCAGATCGAGATATGTAATGTGTAATGGGGTGTAAAGTGAACGGGGGAGACATGAAATAATTGGAGCGAGGCCGTCACTGGCTATCGACCCGACCGTACAACACTATTTGCCTGGTTCAAACCAACACGTACAAGTAAGAGACGGGGGGAAGCGTGATGCCTTGGTAGGATGCGAACGACGACATCGAGCAAGAAGCAACACTTGCACGCATGGCAAACAAGTCCACGATCATCGCCGGGTAGTATCCCGCTGAGAGTCATTTGTGTACTCTCTGCTTTGTATTGGCCGACGCAGTATTCACAGATGCGGCTGTCCACATTGGCCGGCAGAAGCAAGGCCTACAGGCTACGAGTATGGTCACGTGATGGGGCAGTACAATTATAAGACGTTCAAACCGGCCGTGATTTTGTATTGGAAAGTGCCATGATGAGTTGGCTGCGCAGTTTCTAGTCACCCAGAAGAAAATTCAGACCTTTGGTGGTCGCTTGACAGGGAGATTCGTACGTACGCCGATGGATGAGGCAACTAGGTCAGAGGAAATGCCAATTGGCACTTTGAGGTTTGTCGCCTTTGAGCTCTGCCATGGCTTGTTAGACCCTGGAATGATCGACAGAACAAGCATTATTTCGGAAAGTGAGGCATTGAGGTTCGGCGCACTTGACAAGAAACACTGCTTCCAAAATCAAGTCAGCACGGTCAATTAGCCTAGATAGTCGTGTGGTATACTGCGATACATACCATCATCATCAGGAAACATTTGGTCCATGCGAGATATGAGGAAGTCTATTCTTCTGTGCTCTCGGGTCAATTCTAGTTTCCTACAGACATTGCAGGAAACATTATAAATCGGTATAACTTGTACTAACAGCAGCTTCTAGCATTCTTCTACTCACCGTGGTCGCTGGGCTAGCTGCGTTGTATAGATTCAGGGACGCAGTTCTGGGGTGGGGTTTAGCAGCTAGTGGGATAAGACATGCAAATGAGAGGTGGGGAGAAGTGTGACGGCGTTGGTAGGACGCGAACGACGACATCGGGCGAGAAGCAACACGTGCATGCATGGCACACGAGTCCACGACCACGATCACGATCATAGACCTGGAGTATCGCACTGGACTGATACCAACACAAACATTAACACTGGCCCTACGCGATATGATATAAAAAGAAACCCGCACCCTAACCACGAAACATAAACACGTACCTCACCCCAACATAACTACAATCCAGATCTCTCACCCAATGCGCAATCCTCCAAAACCAGATCAGAATCACACCCGCCCACCTACATAACATGTCCATCACTACACATAACGAGGCCCCATGCATCCTTGTGCCATGTTAATGAGGCAGATAGGGTAGCGCCGTGGCACGGCTGGCGCGATGGTATTGGTGTGTGGTGGTAATTGTGTGGCGACGGTAAGTATGAGCCTGACGTATTGGGGAGGCTACCTAACAGAGGCACTAGTGCAGAGACGGCCCAGTGAGATGTAATAGAGGCAAGTTGAGTCTCGACGCTACCGTCAGTATCGTATGTCACGTCAAAGCAGGTACAAATCATCGTTTACATAATGTTTGCTGTAAGCGTTGGCTCTTGGGCGAGACTAAGTATACCATCTCGGACGCTCATAATGGTCTAAGAAAGTGCGCTGCGCTGCTGAGCCTCGGAGGCTGTGTGGCTATGTCGTGAATCCTGCCGCCAGATTCTTGCGCGCTTGAAGAGGTGATACACGCTCCCTTTCGCTCAGCGCTCATGGTCCTATATATATATTAGATCGCTGCCACCCCTTCTCACTCCGTCGACTTCGTATCCACTTGGGTCTTTCCTCATCTGTCTTCCCTTCAAGTAACGAAGTCACGATGCCCGATCGAGGAGCAACCGATCGTCATAATCGTGCTGCACCGACTGAACCGGATATCACCAAATTGTACAACGCCGCCTTCAGCGAGGCGGTGGAGAACATACCGAGCGAATCCAAAACGTTCCTGCTCTCCACCAAGCTGAAACTCACCTATACTGCTAAGGATGTTGTAGAAAAGGTTGATGAATACTGCAACAAGCAGCTTGAGGAGAGTCGCTCGTATAAGTATGCGCAGAGATTTAAAACGGTCATCGAGCCTCTGGAGCGCTTCTTTGCGTTCATAGACAAAAGAGTCTCAGCAAATGCACTCGGCGGAATGGTTTGGAGCTGTCTTCAATTGGTCATTACTGTGTGTATTCTAGCCGATCCCTGAACTACCATTGACCGGGGAATAGGTTGTGTGTGACTTCGCCCGATACTTCGAGAAGATTACCGATGTCTTCGACAAGATCGCTCAGAAACTACATATCTATGACCAATATGCCACTTTGCTGTACACGGAATCAACCCGGGTTCACAAGGTAGGAAATTGCACTACTTCCTGTCGTTGTCATCCTGCTAAACTGACGCTTATATTTGCAGGCGCTAGTTGATATGTATTCCACAATTTTTGAGGTGTGTACGACGGTCCTACGTGATTTCAAAAATAATAAAGGGGCAGACCGAAGCAAGTCCATGCTTTATTTGTCTACTCGGCATTCAATCTGACCCTTGGCTGTTTATAGACGGGATTATGGTCTATTCCCGAGTTCTCAACCCATGGAACAAGGCATTGGATAAAGTTGTCGGAGATTTTGAGAAGCGACATGTAAAGCTAGAACAAGAGGTGCAACTTGCCAGAGATCAATTCGCCAAAAGACGGGATCTGGGTGCGTCTGTGACTGCTAACCATATATCTTGTTACTGATTATGCAACTGAAAGAGCGCAAACGGGATGATCTAATACGCCCAGACCTTTTTGCTGATTGTATCTCCAAGCATGGACTATGTCGTAGTAAGATCTGCTCACACGTTTCTGGCGGATGGTTGCTGTCGCACAAAGACTACCAGCGGTGGAAGTCTGGTGACCATGACGAGACGAGTCTAGGGTTATTATGGATCACTGGAAATGGTGCGTGTACTCCAGGGTATGGACATTGAACACTACATATACTGTTCTCCAGCCGGCGCGGGAAAGACTATATTGGCGTAAGCATCCGTTATATCCTCAGTAAGCGGGATTTAGCGACGTGAACAGGTCGACTGTCATTGAAGACCTCAAGGGCACGAAAAACTCCAAAACAGCCATCGCATACTTTTATTGCCAACATGATGATCCAAAAAAGCGCGATGGCCAGGTGCTCCTGGGAACTCTACTCTATCAGCTCACCGAACAGATTCCTCTTTCCTCACCCCACTTCCCCGCCTTTGACTCCTCTATTAATAGCATCTCAGTGCTGCAGACATCCATAACTACTCTCAAGCAGAGGGTGTTTGATTCAATCTACCTCGTCATCGATGCTTTGGACGAGCTTGATATATTGACCGCAGTCAATTCTGCGTCTAATCGACAATCTGTCCTCCCCATCTTGAAGGAGCTAGCAGGTATCCCCGGTCTGCGGTTGCTAGTGACTAGTCGGGAAAAGGACGAAATAACGGCTGCACTTCGGTCGCCGTCTATCAAGCTTATGGCAGATGATCTCTCGGAAGACATCAAATACTACATCGAAGAAAGAGTTCTCCTTGCTCACCCTGAAGTTGAAATGTCATCATCTCAAGGGGAATACGTGTTTGTAAAGAAGCCCGAACTACGAGATGAAGTCATCAAGACATTAGCAGAAGGTGCTCGCGGCATGTGTGTTGGTTATCCGTGGCAAATTTCGATAGGTTGACTGTGATATCAGGTTCCTCTGGGTTCACTTACAGGTCGTCCATCTCAGTCGACAAGAAAGTGATGCCGAGATTGGGGATGCATTAACGCGGCTTCCCGCGGGTTTGGACGGGACCTATAATCGATCCCTGCAATACATCGAGACACTCGGTGAAACTCAGCGTAAGCGTGCCCACCGGATACTGCAATGGGTCACATACGCCCGGAGGCCTCTCACCTTGTCTGAACTTGTAGAGGCAGCTGCAATCGACAACATGCGTGGAGATTGTTGGGATGACAAGTGTGTCGTCACTGATCCAAAGAAGTTGATCAGTGACTGCGCTCATCTCATCGTTCATGAACGTCCTAAAGAAGGACTGGGCCGTGACAAGATTGTACTTGCTCATTTCTCGGTGAAGGAGTTCCTGACGAGCTCGAATGTGTCAGTAGCGCTACCACGTCAAATCTTTCACCCCTTGGAAGCAGGTACTATGTTGGCCGAAAGTCTCTTCAGATTTCTCCGGATACTATCTGCGACTAATTGGAGTGAAAGAGGTGAGATTGAGCGAAAACACCCGTTCGCCTGGTACCTCCGTTCGAGTTGGGCCTCTCATCTCCGCGATACATCAATCAACGAAGATTCGGTCGGCTATGTACTCGCAAATTTGTCACCGTCGTCGAAGATCAGAGAACTCCTGTATATGATTAAGTACGTGATTATCGTCTCGCTTTCGCCTCGCGTTTAGCTTTGTCCTTTTCATAGCTACATCAGTCCATCTCAACCCTTGTGTCACGTTCTGGCGCAGAACGATCTTGCTGCATTCATGCGACATCTTGTCGTGGCTTCATCATTTGATCCCAACGAAGAGGACGAAGAAGGCGAAACGGCATTAATGTGCGCAGTTACAGCGGGCAGCCGCGAATGTGTTTCATTGTTGTTGGCGCATGGAGCAGACATCAAGGGAACGGATTTCTTGGGTCAGACGTTACTCCACAAGGCAGCAGGGACGCCGAAGAATGTGGAAGTGATAACATTGCTGGTGGATCATGGTCTCAAAATTGATTTGTGTGACAAGAAGGGTCGGACAATCCTCCATTCAGCAGTCACCTCAGGATCTGTAGAAAATATCAATTTCATACTGAAGCGTGGTTTGGATGTGGATGTGACCGACAAAGACGGGAGGACACCGCTGTTCGAAGCCATCCCGGACCTATGGGGAGACCATAATGTGGTAAAGCATCTACTAGCGCACGGAGCGAATCCCAAAGCAGTTGATTGCAATGACCGGACACTCCTTCACGTAGTAGCAAAGGCAGGGGATCCTGATATGATTAGACTGCTACTAGAGCTTGGCCTGGACGTGAATGCGAGAGACAGCGACGGCGGAACACCGCTCCATTATGCAGCGAAACGCTTTCTTGACGAGCCACTGGATATACTTTTGGAACACGGAGGAGATGTACACGCCGTAACCAAGACTGGTTGCACACTTCTTCACGCAGCCGCTGCTTCAGGAAACACAGACCGTGTTCGCCAGGTACTCGAGCTTTGTCCTGGTGTGAATTTGGATGCCGTAGACCACGAGGGTGTCACCCCCCTTCGCATTGGGGCGGAACGACACGATGGCCAGGATCTGGTTGAGTTTCTCCTGGAGCGTGGAGCAAATGTGCACTCGGTCGACAAGCAAGGCCGGACGATGCTCCATGCTGCTGCCTCCTCTGGAGGAGCCGGGACTCTCAAATGCTTCCATAAATACAGCTTGAATGTCAATGCAGTCGACAGCAAGGGTGTGACGCCATTGCACTGTGCTGCAGAAGTGTGGGTGAGGGATGTTAGTGATGGTGGGCTAAAATGGCTTGTGGATCATGGAGCGGACATCTCAGCCATGGATGAGCAAGGCCGGATGGTTCTCCATCATGCAGCACTCTCTACACGGCCAGATGTCGTCGAGTTCATCCTTGAAAATTATCGTGTGGACGTGGACGCGACGGACAACGATGGTGCGACACCACTTCACTATGCAGGGGCGGTAGCGCCGCTGTCACACATCAGTGAACATTGCAGGCAGCTATTGAAGGTGCTCCTGCGTCATGGCGCGAGCATCAACATAACCAACAAGGAGGGAAGATCACCGCTGGATGTGGCAAGATCACTGGGACATAAACCGTATGTGAACATTATGGTGGAGCACATGCAAACGCGACCAGACGAGACCCCCATACCGGTGCAGGCTTCCTAGCTTGAGGTGGCCTCATCCAGTGTCATCCCCGTCGGCATGTACCTGGACGAATATTATATATGCAACTCATGAGATAGGAGAAACGGAACTCATCTATAGCGCGTGCCTGGATCCCACGCGATGGGTGAAGTGTGCGCTATACGCTTGGAGTAGTAGGTCTGTGACTTGTGGCTCCAGTTTTCTGCACAAAAGTTGATGAATATCTGACAAGGTGAGATGAACGGCGGAGAAATGGCCAGACATGCATTTTACAAGGACATATGTTAGATGCATATAATTGGGCTGTACATGTTGAATAACTCCGATGTCTGATCTGTCGTCTAACCAGTCTAACATGCTCGGGGATAAGAAACTGAGTACAGGGGAGCTAAGGGCGCTGATCCCAGTGAGTAGTAGCAACTGAACCACAAATACAAAGACTCCATCAAACGCGACATCCCCGGCTCGGTGCACGTCCAAACCCACTCCCGGCCATTCTTGAAGGGGGATCTCCAACACTGCTCCCCACCGTACCCAGCTCATGTTCTCCCACATTTCTGCCACGCCGCCACCGCCAATCGTGCTCCGTCGATCGACACTCGCACTCCCGTACCCCGCGCCAACCCGCCATGCCCATGTCCATCCCCATCGGCGGCGCCAGGACAACTCAGATGATTCGTCATGATATGCTAAGAATAGATTCCTCAATTGAATTCAATTATGCGCACGTGGAAAGTTGCACAGATCACCACTTTCCCTCGAGCTCTCTCCCACACGAAACGACCATGGTGCGTGGACGTCGTCGAGGTGGATGGAGAGATGCTCGCCGGTGCACCTTATAATATGTATGTCAACCAAGTAAAGCTTCATATTTACCTCCAGTTTAATCCGAGACGTAATCCTGCCATCACAACAGCTTCGAGCCACTTGATTCTTCGGCAGCTTCTTCATCTGCATTTAAACTGTCTACCGCTGACTTACTTTTCGTTGCCTGATGGCCTTCATACGGCCTGGATGTCCTCGGCACCCACCTTTTGCACCTTGGCCTGCAGCGCAGACGACACATTTCTGTACGTCAACCAGGTAAAGCTGTCTCATATTCAACATTATGTAACCTCCATTTTAGTTTGAACTCTTGCTAGCTACTTCATTCAGTGTCTGCTGTTTGCCGGCGATTCACTTGCCGTTGCCTGATGACCCTCCTACGACCTGTCCTAGCTTCCCCCTTTTGCATTCTTATCCTGATCCTCGAGGCTCTTGCAAGGACTCACGCAATTATCGAATCGCTGCCTATGACTATAGCTGGACTGCGGCGCTGCTCTCGTTCCGTTTGGGTTCTGCGTTGGGTGTCACTTTGAAGTTCAGTCCTAATGATCTCAGTGGAGCAGAGCTCCAGCGTAAAACAAACGAGAGATTATGACTGCGGCATCTCAATCCCTGTGTGGGGTGTCACTCTGGAGTTCTGTTCCACTGATATCGGCGGACCTGAGATGTAGAGTTAAAAATGGAAGAGATCATGATCTCTTGCTTTTGTTCCTGCTCTGCGCCCCTCTCCCTGCCTTTCTCTCCGGCACTGCTAGTGCTCTTCCCTCACCCACATCGTATGACCTACTTCTCAGCTAGTTTCCGCTTTCTAACAACGCCAGACCCTGAGGTGGGTGCCTGAAGTATAAGACATCCACAGCATGGGCGGTGTCATTGCGGAAAGGAAAGGTGAACTGTCGGTTATAGAATGTCATTTCATCCCTTCCTTTCTTCCTCAACATATCACCTTTTTCTTCCTTGATCGTCCCTTCATTTCTTCGTTGATTCATTCATTTTGCCCTTTCTGCATCAATTCATCCCATCCTTCTTCGTCGATACATCCCGTCCCTTCTTTGTTGAGTCGTCCCTTCATTTCTTTGTTGATTCATTCCGCCCTTTCTGCTTCAATTCTTCATCGATTCAGGTCCATCCGGGGCAACGTATGGCATTCTATCGTTCACAAGTAGCTTCATTCCAGTCTTTCAGTCTTAGTGTCATCCCGAGCAGATGAATCATATTGTGGCGTATCACCGGGTATCGTGTATTGTGTATTGTGTAACTGCGTGTTGTGTTGCATGCTATGTTGCGCGTTCCCTCTTATATATCACGAACCCACCCCTCTCATTCCGCTTATAAAATTGTATTGCTTGCAGTACAAACCTCGGACGGGATGGGACGGACGCCGTGCTGTGCAAGCTCCCAGCCTCTCAAGCTGT
>QFFB01010562.1:0-22239 GCA_003316465.1 Ramaria cf. rubripermanens
TCCGGCCCCAAACTCCCTTATGATCCCCTTAGTTAGTTCTGTCCAACCCTGTTCCCCTTGTTATTCGTATATAAGTCTCACTCTGTATATACTTCGCTCTTCAGTCAGAAATCCAACTAGATACCCTTCGAACCATTTACTAGCTTCTCACTCTGTTGCCTCTTAGTCCCTTTGCTCCTCCTGTCCTAATCTCCTTCCAAAATCAAGGGCACATGTAATAGTGGATGGCGCAGCACATAAGCTGAAGCCCAGCCCTTCCTAGTACTCCTCGGCTGAGCTCGGTCCGAGCTCCCCCAAGGTCCCACACGAAGACCCGGTCTTAACAGCACCCCAGACAGGGGTCTACCGCTATCCGCAGGATATGCCAACCGAAGCAGAGGGTAGCGGGAGCAGAAACGGAAGCGGAAGCAAGATGGAGTGATGACAGAATGGAGTGATGACAGAACGGAAACGGAGTGGAGTCACCTGATTTCCTTAGGGACATAAGGAGTCTTTTGTGGGAGCTTGGGGCCATGTTGGACCACCAGCTGGGTGGGATCAACCAGGCCTTATGAGGGGATCCGTGACTGAGTGATGGGTGGCAGTACTGGTACTGGGGCAGAGACGGAGAGGGCAGAAACAGGAACGGAGATGGAGGGGATGGAAATGTGGAAGAGTAGGGTAGAAAAGTAACATAGTCAACAAAGAAATGTAAGGTTTTTGAAAACAATCAGAAAAAAGTGCGGAAGTGTGAACAGAACAGAAATGAAGATAGAAATAGGGACTTGTACTAATGAAGGACACAAGTCATTCAAGGTAGGCAAACCCTCAGTGTGTGTTGGAACAAGCAACGACCGGTGTGTGGAAGTCAACATGTCCTAATAAGCCATCATAGGATGCATCTGCCAATCATGCCTGTGCGTATCCAAGTGTACTATAGGGGCCAACCAACATGTCTAATGGAGAAAATACAGAAGTGAGTGTGGAATGGAAAAGGTGGAAAATAGACAAGAACAGAATATTTAAACAGAAATGGGGCCGGGCTTATCTGGGTATGCCTGGTGGAAGTCGGAGACGAGCTCAGAAGCATGGTTGAGATCATTCGCAGAGATCCAGGAGGTTTCCTCATCGGTACCTTCATAGCCGGCCCACTTGATGAGGTATTGCAGCTGACAGTGGTAGTCACAGTTGAGTTTTGAGTTTGAGGACTTCCACAATCTCATATTCTAGGTCTCCGTCAATGATTACTGGTGGAGGCGGAGGCTGTTCACAGTGCAGAATGTTGTTTGGGGTTGTGGGTTCAAGTGTCGAGACATGGAAGACTGGGTGTACTGCCCGCATACTTTCAGGTAGCTTTAGCGTGAATGAACGGCTGCCAGCCTTAGTGATGATCTTGTAAGGTCCAAGGTATTTCTCAGAAAGTTTCTTCGAAGGTCGAGTGGTGCAGAAATTTTCTGCCTTGACGAAGGCTTTATTGCCGACATTGAATTCTGGTTGCGGAAGGCATTTCTGTTCGATGGAAGATTGATAGCATTTCTGGGCCATGGCAATGTTTTCACAGAGGTGTTGGTGGAGCTTGTCAAGGTCCATAACAAATTCACAGGCGTGAGCGGAAGTGAGCTCCCGTTTGGGGTGCACTGTGAGATTTGGATGGTAGCCCTTGTTGGCATAGAACAGAGAGATGCCGGTAGTGGCACTGGGGGTGTTGTTGTATGCGAATTCTGCCTGTGGAAGGAGGTTGGACCAATTGCTATGCTGATAGTTGCAATAGACGTGGAGGTACTGCTTGAGTGTTTGATTGGTATGTTCCATCTGGCCATCTCCTTCCGGGTGGTAGCCAGAAGTGAAGTGTAGTTCCATGTCCAAGGCCTTGCCCAAGGTGTGGAAGAAGGAAGAGACAAATTCCGAGCCACCATTGGAAGTGACATGGGACGGAATGCTGTGCTTGGAGAAGATTTGGATCACAAAGAGTTGCGTGAGCTGAGTGGAAGTAATGGTGTCGTGAGTTGGAATGAAGATGGATTGTTTGGTGAGTTGGTCTACGATGATGAGGATAGTGTCGTAGCTGGAGGATGTAGGAAGCTTTTCGATGAAATCCATCAAGATTGAATTCCACACTTGTTCCGGGATCAGAAGTTGCTTGAGAAGACCATAGGGTTTGTGATGCTGTGGTTTGGACTGCATACACATAGTGCAAGACTTGCAGTAGTCTTGGACCATAGTGTGGAGGAGGGGCCAAGTGTAGTTGCATCGTACTAGGTCGAGGGTTTTGTTTTGACCAAGGTGTCCTGAGAGTGGATGATCATGTGACTGCTGGAGGATGTGGAGTTGGAGGTTGTTGACGTCCAGAACATAAATCTGGGTCTTGTAGCAGAGTAGGTTATTGGGGTCAAGAGACCATCTGGGACTGGAGGGGTTGTTGAGATGTTTGGCAGAAAGGGGGTCAGAGTGAAGTGTGGAACGGATGTTGGAATTGAGTTGTTCAGTGTCCATGATGATCGAGGCATGGAGTAGTGGAACGCAGAATGCAGTTGCTTGGAGGGACGATGCCAGCTGTTCATTAGTGAACATGGGGTGGAAAATGTGAAGATTAACACTGGCATAGTCACTACTCCCCTCTTTTGGGTAGACGTCCCATCGTCGAGTAAGCAAGTTAGGCTTTGTTCCAAGCCGCCCGGGATGGAAGTGGATCACCATGTTGAACTGTGAGAGGTATTCGGACCAATGGACTTGTCGGCGAGTGAGGAGTTTAGTGGTGGCAAAGTATTCTAGGTTCTTATAGTCTGTTACGACGTCAATAGGGTAGGTTGGGCCTTCGAGATAGTGTTGCCAAATTTTGAACACTTCAAATATCGCAAGTAATTCCTTGTTGTGGACATTGTAGTTGAGTTCCGGAGCAGAAAAGGTGTGGGAGTGGAAGGTGATTGGATGTATTTCTCTGTCTTCCGGGGAAATTATCGAGAGCATCACCGCTAGTGCATAGTCGGAAGCGTCGGTCTTGAGAACAAGTCAGGCTTTGGGAACCCAGAACACAAGTATCAGTGCCATGGTGAAAGCTTTCTTGAGGGTTTCGAACACAGAGCAACATTCCAGGCTGAAATTCCACGGAATACCTTTCCTGGAGAGGCGCATAAGTGGAACGGTAATGTCAGAATAGTTGTAAATGAAATGTTGGTAGAAATTTGCAAATCCTAAGAAAGATTGAACATCTTTGACACATCGTGGTTCCGGCTAATCATGAATGACCTTGATCTTGTCTTCCACTATTGTAAGGCCGTTGGGAGACAGGATGTAGCTGAGGTATTTGACTGTATCACAGTGGAACTCGCACTTTTCTGCTTTAGGATATAGCTTGTGCTTGTGGAGATGGCAGAGAACCTTATGATGTGGCTATGGTGTTGTTCTGGGTTGTAAGAATAGATGAGGATGTTGTCTAAATATACAAGAACGTAAACATTGAGTAGGTCAGAGAAGATATTGTTCATGAAATGTTGGAAAGCTGTGGGGGCATTGGTGAGGCCGAACGGCATGACCAGCCATTTGAAGGAGCCATAGTAGGTACGGAAGGTGGTTTTCCATTTGTCATCTTCACGGAGACAAACGAGGTGATAAGCATGCCGTAGGTCGATCTTGGTGTAGATCTTGGCCTTGCGCAGAGTATCCAATAAGTTGGAAATGCGCGGAAGCAGATAACAATCCTTTTTGGTGATGTGGTTGAGGCCACAGAAGTTGATGCAAAGGCGGAGTGTTCCGTCCTTCTTTTTGATGAAAAGGTCGGGAGCACCATGCAGCGACAGGGCTGGGCGGATGAAACTCATGTTGAGGTGTTCATTGACAAATTTGTGGAGGGACTGAAGTTCACTCTGAGAGATGGAATAGATCGGGCCCAAGGGTGGAATGGAGTTTTCTTCTAGCTCAATCTTCAGGTCATAGGGGCGATGTTCCGCAGGAACATTGGCCTTGGCCTTGCTGAATATGTCAGAGAAGGCATGGTAGTCTTCCAGGACAGAGGACATATCCACTGGGGTGGAGGTGGAAATGGAATGAGCCTTCGCGTGGTCGGGGTTGTAGACTTGAAGCTGGAAGGTTTGTGATCCTTCTTGTTTCTGGGCATAGCGGAATGCAGCTGCATTCACCAGAGCAATTTGGGGTGCTTCAAGCTTAGGGGACAGAGGGCATACTGGAGGACCAGAGTGTGGAAGTGAGTCTGCAGGTGGGTGCTGACAGGAGGTGGTGGCCATCCTCAGTAGAAAAGACGTCGGACAAGATGGAGCGGACTCCGGGGTGCGGAACTTAATGTGACCTGAAACCCAGTCAATTGACAGATTGTAGTGGGCAAGCCAATTATGTCCTAGCACAACAGAGCAGCTAGCGTCTAGTGGAGTAACGTAAAACGTAACTTGTTGGGTGTCTCCAGTAGCAAACAGATGGACAGGTCTACTGCCTCGGATATCTCTGAGTTATAGGAACTGTCAAAAAGGTGGAGCAGAATTGACAGGATCTTGTAGGTGCAGGGTTTATGTTTGAGTGTGAAGTTGGAATCGAGGAAGCAATGAGTGGAACCAGAATCGATCAGGGCTTGGAAAGGCAGGTCGATAATGGTATCAGAGGTGAGCGGAATTGTGAGGGAGTCGGAAGTGGAAAGAGCGGACATGTTGAGTCTAACCTCGTTGTTTGCACGAATAGGGTCAACACAGCCCTCTGCTTGTGTGGAGGTCAGAGGACTGCTGACTATTTTTTTGGTTCCAGTGTGGTTTTTGCCTCGGGTTTGTCTTCCATGGCTTTCATGGCCCGTCCTTTGGACCTCTTTGCGGAAGAGTTGGATTTGGGGCACTCGCGTGCCATGTGACCGGAATTACCGCAGAAGAGGCAAAGGTTGTTATTCATGCGGCATTGCCATTCCTGGGTAGTCAGTATGCCATCCTTTCCTAACTTGTCGGAGAGGTTGGGAGTGGTCTTGTGAGCATTGGTGTTTGAACCGGAAGCGGTTGCATTGCCATGCGGAGCAGGGGTGTTGTTCCGGTTTCCAGAAGTGGGACCGGGATTGTTGGAATTGGAAGTCTTTTTGTCCTAGCGCTGCTGTTTCTTGTTGGAGGATTTCTCCATCTTGGAGATGCTCTGACTAGTGTTTTCGTGGGAGATCTTGGAGTGTTGTTCCCAGTAACAGGAGTCAATAGACTGGGCTAGCATATGGAGTCCGGCAAGAGTGTTGGGTTTTCCGACACAAGCGATTTCGTCCTTGATACAGGATGGAAGACCGAGGTAGAACTGTTGGCGTAGTGTGGCTTCACCCCATTGGACCTTTGGAGCAAGTTGCTGGAAGCTGACAATGTACTTTGCGATCTTGTGAGTTTCCCGCATGCGGAGCTTGATCTGCCTTGCGGTCCCAGCCTTCCTGCGCTGTGGTGAAATTACTACGTGCCGTGCTAAGGCCTTCGATCCTGCATTTCACCTTACCCGCAGTTGTGTGCGCTTTGAGCCATCTTTTGCGTCACCCCACCACATCGCACTCTCCATCCCCTCCTCAAAAACCGATCCATTCCGAAAAGGTGTTTGCCTATACATTTCAGCTGCCCCCGGAGCTCCTACATGCCCCGTTACAGCCCTGAAGGCACTCTACCACGCGGACCCACGGCCCCCTGAGTCCCCATTATTCGTTGGACACGATGGCACACCCCTGCTTCGCGCTGACCTTCTTCGCCAGCTGCGTGAAGACCTTGCCCAGCTGGGATTCAACCCAAGCCACTTTGCCGGACACAGCTTCCGAAGGGGAGGTGCTTCATCAGCTGCTGCTGCAGGATTTAACGACTTTGAACTGCAGCAACTGGGTCGATGGCGCAGTGACACTTACAAGCTGTACATTGATCCCAACAAGGACCGACTACTCTCCCTCTCTGCGCGCCTCCATTGGGCCGTACCCAACGCTCAGCCTCCCGAGCCTCCGTCTCTTCCCTTCGCTCCAGTCTTGGCTTGAGCACGGTCCAAGTCATGGTCGCGCAAAAGAGCGCCGGCATCAGTATCTAATCCTACTTACTCATCCAATCTGTCACGACCGAGTAAGCATAGACTCCGGAATTGCGTGCAAGTATTTTTGTGACATCGCGCGCTTTCACACAAGCCTGCGCCAACTGGCTTTTTTTGACTTGGGCGCGGGCGCGCTATAATTTTTGTGCATCACAACCGCCATAGGCAAGGTTTGCCAACAACATTCGGAATGGCACGCACGCCTTTTTGTGAAATCACGCGCTGTCATACAAGCCCACGACAACAGGCATTTTTTTGACTTGGGCGCGGGCGCTTCATAATTTTTGTGCATTTCGACCGCCATAAAGCCCACGCCAACAGGTATTTTTTCACTTGGGCGTGGGTGCGTTACTGTATAATCTTTGTGCATTTCGACCGCCATATTTCAAACTCCACCTTAGGTATCCGAAACAAAGCGCAAGCAGGACATCCTAGACTTCCCACTGATTTATCAGGGGCATATTTCCCACAAATCACAGTCGATATGCAAGAAATTGAAAACCGTCCTTCAGAGCCAGCCATTATCGACCCTCACGGACCTGTGGACGCGTCCAACACCAGATCTTTCCAAGGTTTGCGCCAACTTGAGTCGGCAGGATTAGTTTCGAAGCTGCTGGAACAAGCAGGGATCCCGAATGTCATATGGGGAACCTTGGCTTTATCGCACTACGATGTGCCGACTGTTATTCTGGTGAGCCATTTTGTTTTTATATGCCAGGATCTCTTCAATTCCAGTGATGCAGGAAATAGCTGTCGTTGTACCAGACAAATGCCTTGATTCTGCTATCGCGGTCATATCTACTACTGATGCGCGTAGATGTTTATGCCAAGAAGAAATATCGACTCATACTTGCCACTCGTTTCTCGTTCCAGCACCTCCTGTGCATTGGTTGTTTACCAAGACATTTGGGATAGATCTCTGGTCGCAGTCTTCCGTGTTATGGCGATTGGAAATATCTCCTTCGAGCCCGGACCTGATCTCTCAGCAGCTCACACTACCAACCACAGGAGAAACGTGCACCGTCTACTTCCCAAAGCTGCACAAGCTCATCGAAGGTCATATGCTTCTGGCCATGCGTGACTATGGGACGATTTACTCGCCGTGGCGCACACACCAAGTTAACTACCTTCGCCAGTATGCGGATCTTAAACTAGAAGGTTGTAAAGAGCTTGATAATGGGGCTGAGAGCGCGGTTGTGAAGGAGATCTACGAGTCGGACGATTGGCTTAAGATAATATCGTGGGGGCAAAGTACTCTGTTTACTTGAAATATGCGATTAGTATCGTAGCTTTCTGCCATAGCTTTTGTTTCTTATACTTGTAGCCAAGGTATCAATCTGCGCGTCCAAAAGCGCAGCTGTGCAATGAGTACATTTCCTCATAATGAATCCTCGATTCAAGCCGACAACTGCAAAACGAATTCGGGATCCCATGGAGCATCTCCTTTGGAGTATCCACGCTCGTTACTCAGAACCCTAATGCCATCTTTAACGAAATCGCATGACCAATGCGTGTGTCCGAACACCCAGACCTTTACAGGATCGCCCCAACATTTCAGCCCCGCAAGGTCTGGTGGGGAACGTGTACTCTGAAGGTTCGCCGGCATACTTTGGGTCTGCGGTACCATGCATCGCTGATGCATGATGCGTGAACACCACGACTTGCCGATCTGGATCATGCACGCGTATTCGCTCGACTTCCGCATTAAACCAAGCCAAGTCTGTGTTGTGGAGCTCTACATATCGCTCTGGGGTAATCCATGGATAGCTCTGAAATCGGTGACGCTCCAACGGAGGATGTCAAGATCATCAGGGTTGAGTTGAGACCACAGTTGCACCGAGGATGTCAAGATCATCAGGGTTGAGTTGAGACCACAGTTGCACCGAGGATGTCAAGATCATCAGGGTTGAGTTGAGACCACAGTTGCACCGAGGATGGTTAAGGTTGGAGACAGGTCGACGCGCTTACGATCCAGGACAATGAATTCTCCCATGAAGGGTCCTCGGCACGCTCATTATTGAGCTCCGCTGCGAACGCATGGACATTATTCTGTGTTTAAGTAGGAACGTTCTTACACTAGACGAATTCTGCCTCCACGCTCTCAGCTTTGTCATCGCTCCAAACATTCTCGCCTCACAGGTCGCACGTGATCCCATAGATGCCGTTAGGTCACCTCCCCTGTCTTTTTGTGTGCTTTGCTTCGTACTCTACATTTCTAGGGTACTGCATTAGCACTTCGCTATGACCTTTACTAGTTCCGCTGAACACGGCTACGCATGTAGACTGGAGTCCTGCTAGGCATGTCAGCGCTCGCGTAAACTCGCGTCAGCGAGCCGTCATACATGTCTCAGCAGGGGTCTCACTCCTGACTACTTAGCCACCTCGCAGGGCTTTTTTGCCCCTCGCTCGCTTGCGGCGCTCCCCCATCCCCGTATAGGTGAATCTTGCTTAGGCTCGCTTGCCGTACACGCACTAAACTCGCATAGTCTAGCTTGCGTTCGCGCTTCCCCTCCCTCCCTCTCTCTCCGTTCGTATCCCTGCACGGCATAAATGCTTTTTCCCATTGGGTTTTTTAATGCCATGTGTCGTCGTCAGGTATCGACTCCCCTCTCCACTTGTACCATTTTGCTCCTCTCGTTTTTATGTACATGTATCTACAACACGGCAGTCCAAATTTCTTTTTCGTGGCGGCGGCCTCGCTAGGCGCCGGAGCTCCTTATTTCCTTGACTAAGCCTGCCGTCGTGGGTCAAAGAAGCCGCCCCAGTCCCCGACTCTCTCATTTTAAATTAAAGAGAGAAATTGGTAATACAGTTTCAAAAGCCCCTGAATTTATTTATTTTTCCTTCACATTGTTTTTCCTGCTACCATGCCTGAGGTAGCAGTAGATTGTGTCATCAAAAGTCATCTTTTGTTCTTAAACATGCTAAATTCAAAGGCAACAGCTGGTTAGGATGAACAGTAACAACACACACTTTAGTATCATGGTGGGCTCAAGCACAAGATGCACATCCCAAAGGAGGCACATAACAAGATTTTATGGTTTCAGTTGGAATATTTTTAGGCCAATGCTGAATGACATCCAATTTGTGTTGAATGTTATCTTCAACCTGCTTGTCAGCATTATAAATGTGTGCTTCATGACTTACAGTAGCATAATAAGGCACATGACAAGCACAAGACAAAACACATATAACATATGGACCATATTCAGCACACAGATTACCATCAATACTAGCAGGATGTGAAAAAGGAAATTGGGTTTGTTTTGGAATATAACACAAAAGAACATGACTTAAGGTGGCATGATCATACATTACAAGCTGCAAAGCCTGTTGATGAACACTTTCAATGATGCATTTAGACAATCTACCAAATGAATTAGAAATACCACATTGACAAGAAGGATGTAACTGCATCAGAGAAATTGAATATCAGCTGAATTAAGAATTTGAGGAACAAAACTTAATGTTCCCTGCAAAAGATCATGATAAGCTAAGTCACAAGGATGCACACAGATTGCACCTGGAAAATATTTAGGTGGCAGTTGTAATAAATCAAACAATTCTTTTCCATATTTAACTTCAAAAATGGCAGCCATTACAGCACTTCAAGGGGAATCCATTCTCAGGTGAACACTTATACTAGTCAACCAAGAATGCAATTCTGGCATAGATATAGTTGCAAAGTGATCACAATCCTCAGTAAATGATTGGACAATGGACTTTGTCATATGAAGCTTAACATCACAACCCCTATCACACCTTCAACAAAGGTAGGACAAAGTGGTGACACAAACAGACCTCAATATGTTTTCAATGCTCTGAAGACAATGTGTAACAGAAAAAGACATCCAGCAAGGATTGCCCTTGCATATGCCATGCACATATATCATAGACATTCAAAATTTAAAATATTTAATTTTAAAACATACAAACATGATATAGACCCAAATTTAAGCAAAGGAAAACAAGACAATCTCTAAGACTGAATCATTCTGGATTTGACAGCCAATTGGAACTTGTGATGTTCTTTGGGGAGACTCTACTAAAAGTTGATGATAGAACCCTTTCTCTCCTTCAGAGAGAGTTGGGGATCGGCATCCCTCAACTTCATGATAATGTAGATGACAACCACATGCACTCACATGGCTCATATGATAAAACTCATGATTTCCTAATATATATAACACCCTCTTGAATTGCATCTGCTGTCATAAAAACGTGAAAAGACACTGTTCATGGATATTGCCTATATCTCCTAGCAATGCCAGTATATCTGCCTTGGATTTGAATGTGGAACATATCATAGTCAAGTCCAGACCTATGGTCTATTTCAAGGTGCAAATCACTGAGCAATTGGATGGAGATCGCTGTCATAGTGGCCATGACTGTGGGTGGAGATAATTCAAATGCTCAAGGCTATTAGACTTGAAACCCAGCCTGTCATACTATGTTGCTGCCTTGATGTAGAATGAGCCTAGGTGCCAATAGCAAGCCAGCACCCTGTGTCTAGCTGAGTGGAGCTGCCTAGTGCTTGGTACTCACCGTTCTTTCTTACTACCACACTGCTAGCTACATCACCATTTTACACTGCTCCACCATAGTTCCTTTCTTTCCCTCCCTCCCTCCCTCCCTAACTGAAAATACAAGCCCTTAATTAATTTGATAACCTCATGTAAATACTCCAGTAGTAAACTAACATATGTAGAGTTCCAGCAGACAAAACAGTGGTAACCCATGGTTAGAGCAAGTTGCCAAGCAAGGCCCTACCCACACAAGTGGCTAACCTTACTTCATGCTCCTAGTGTGCTCACTCATCTCAGCCCAACCTACAGCTCTCACAGTAGGCCCACAAAGACAAAGCTGGACTGATGTTAATGCAGCAACAAAGTCTGACAGACTGGTCATGAGTCTACAAGGCTATATATAGAGGTGAGCTACATATATGACAGTCAGTTGTACAAAAATTATAGTGTGCCTGTGCATTAATCTAGCTTGCTCTGCATGCAGACATGCAATTGACACAGTAATATGGTAGTTGAAAGAAATTGGGTAAAATACTCCTGAAAATAAAAGTTTGCCATACTAACACTGATTAGGATATGGATCTGTTTCCTCATTTTATTGATAAATAATTAGATACTTGGAAATAAATTTTCAATTTTTGTGAGAATCTTTACAGCAGTTTGCAATATATAAGGCACAAGTTTGAAACTATACTCAAGTATTGTAAATATTGTAGCTCAACACATACTGCACCAAATTTGATCAAATTAGGTGTAGTATTCATTAAGCTATAGTATTTACAATATTTGAGTGTAGTTTTAAACTCATGCCTTATATATTGCAAACTGCTGTAATTGCATGTGAGTCATATTCCTATCAACTTTTATTACCAAACAAGTCATATTTTGTGTTTCCAGAGACATCCAATGTTTGAGACAGGATGTGGATCAGTGTGTAGGAACCACCTTTGCTAGGAAAATCTCGAAAAAAAAGGATTAAAATTTCTGTAAAACCCTTTTTCCTCATCATAAATTAGCCAATACATGCAGCTTTTGGTGGGGAAACAGTTTTAAAATATTCCTTGAGTTTTTCCTTATTTTTTCGCCATTTTACATGCCTTCCCTGGCTCAAAAACACTCAAACCTGTCCTGCTGAGTGCTGGGCCCACACGGACCTACAACTCTATTCTGGTCCAGCCGATTCGAACTCCGATCGGAATGAACCCACGAGTTTGGAGTTGTGGGCCCTCAAGCACCCACAACTCCGACACTTGGCTAACTCAAGACTCAGCCACTGAGTTTGAACTCTGCCTCTATAGCTTACACAAGGCTGTGCATCCATAAATACTTCAAACCCAGCACACCCTCAAATCTGTGCCCTAGCAACCAAGGCTGTGCTAGGCTGTGCAGGACTGTACAAAGCTGCACAAAGATGTACAAAGCTAGGAAACCAGGGTTTGAATCCTACAAAGCTCATTGGACAGATAAAGGCCAAACAATGCACAACCTTTCAAAACAAACCTCTAAAACCTCACAGGGCTGTGCAGGGCTGTGCAAAGGCTGTGCAAAGCTGTGTAAAGCTTACAGGGCAGAGCAGGTGATTGGCTATCTATTCTTATTATTCGCAACACTTCTCAGGAGTGTTTGGATCAGTGAAAGGAACACCTGAACTGGGGTGGCCTTTCCTTGAGAATGTGTGCTACTCATTGCATACTCCTCTTGGGTTATTCACTATGACTGTAGGCCCATGTCAGAAACACACTGATGTTACATCTTTACCCTCAAATCCAATCTTGACAACAACTACTGTAGCAACTTAGAACAATGTAGAGTAACACAGGGTCAATGAAGGATTTATCAGCAATATGAGCAGGCACAGAAAGTGGCACATTAACATCAGACAAGGAGGGGTGAGGAGGGGGACTGAAGATAATGATGATGAGGGGTTGCCTGCCACATGCTTGCACCCTCAATGGTTGGTGAGGTATAATCCTACAAAGCAGAGGTATCAGGGTTCACCAGTTTGCTTTCCAAGTTCCCAGTTCTCCAAGTTTCTGGATCATCTATGTCCTTCCATGATTTTCTATCTCCCCTGATTATGTAAGCACTGCCAGCATGGTGGTAATGCTGTAGCCGGTGTGGTGGAATTCCTCAGCTTGATCTCTGAGGATATCCACTGTACAGGCAAGTTTCCATGTATCTATTGTTGGTAGACATATATGTAGACTGAGAATATCCACTGCACAGTTGGTCATAGTCCTGTATCAGCTCTTATCTCCTTGAGTATCTTTAGGTTGTGGCTTCATCACTAGTGTTGCCCTCACAAGGGGACATCTGCAAGGGCAAGGGTCTGGTCTAGATGAGCCTTGATACAGGTGATAAGCTCTGTGATGGTGCCCATGTCTTCAAGCTCAAGGGCCATCAAAATATCTTTCAGGCCATCCTTATACTTGTAACTAGTGGGGGGAGCATTGAAAACTTTGAAGGCAGCATTATGATACCTCTTGAATTTACATCTCTTGTCAGCAGCATCCTTCTCAGCCTTTGCTGCCATGGCCACCTGCTCACACTTGAGCTTCTCATTTTCTTCTGCTTCAAAGGCTGCCTGTGCTTCAGGAGCTGTGAGGAGCCTGGTGTCTGGGTGGACATTCTGTCATGACTTCTTCTGAGACTTCATGTTCAGTTAAACTAAAAGGTGTTTAGACTTGTGTGTACACAGGTATTAAGAGCGAGGCCTACATGTGGGACCTCAGGGTGAGCTTGACTGAGCTTGGACTGAGGTTAATAGTGATGAGGGCTTAGCTTCAGCTTGTGTGCTGCACCATCCACTATTGTACGTGCCCTTGATTTTGGAGTGAGGTTTGGACAAGAGGAGCATAAGGAGGTAAGAGAAGATGGATTAGAAACTAGTAAATGATTCAAGGTGGTATCTAAGTCAATTTCTGACTGAGGAGCAAGGTACATACAGAATGAAACTTATAGTAAATGAGGGTTGGAGTGCCTGTGGGTGGCTTATCAAATATATTTAGGCCAGCTTTTAGGCCAGCTTTTAGGCCAGCAAGCACCAGCAAGCCCCACTACCAGTGCAGCACTACAACAGTGTCAGTCCAGCAACACTGCAGCCCTCAGATGGCCACCCAGCTGGCCTCATCCTACCATTCACCGTAAATAAAAATGTTAGATCCCTGAGATCTAACACCAAGACTTCGAACCTTTGAACCTCCAAGCTCCAAAGTAACTATTATGTTCCATTTTAGTTCTTGTTGTTTGCCTCTAAAAGTATAATCCTCATTCACAACCCAAAGTAGAATACTTGTACCTCACTCAATCCAAACCACTGACCATATTCCAAACTCTGATTATTATTTGACTCTTATATCCTTCTTGTTCTACATTTATGTCTTTCTTGTTACACATTCTTAGGATACAATTGGGTTACAAGGTGTCAATAGTCCTCTGATCTTGTATCTGCTTTTTAGTTCAAATATTGACTTAATTCCCATTACCAACCTCCAGTCTTCTCGCATCACTATCTCCATAGTTAGATACTACTAGTGATACCTCTGAGTCCGAACCTCTGGATAACCTCCAATACTCCGATCTAAGAAATTAGGGACTGAATGATAGTAGGTGGTGCAACCCATAAGTTGAAGCCAAGTTCCTACCCCCCTTGTATTACTTTGACGTCTGACCTCCGAAGTTCTGGGTAACATCCATGAACTTAACAAAAAATAGCTATCTGATTGTGAGAAAATAAAATAGGTACAGTAGGATACATAGAGATTATGTTATGATCTGGGACTATGATCTGGGTATGGTACTGATCTGAGGATATGGTACTATCTGGGGATACTTGGACAGGGGAGATAGATGAAAACTGAGGATACTTGAACATTGGGGATACTTGAACATTGGGGATACTTGAATATGGGAGATACTTGAACATGGGGGATACTTGAACATGGGGGATACTTGAACAGTGAATATAGTTGAACATTGGGGATACATGGACATTGGGGATACATGAACATGAGAGATAGGTAGACATGGGGGATACATGAACACAGGGGAAATATGGACACAGGGGCTACATGAACATGAGGGATACCTGGACAGAGGGGATACTTAAACATGGGGGGATACATAAACATGGGGGATACTGTATCTCCTGATAGGGACATGGGAGATATGTGAACATTAGGGATACTTGAACCCAGGGGATATTTGAACATGGGGAATACTTGAACATGGGGGATACATGAACACAGGGAATATATCAACACAGGGGATACATAGACATTTGCAGTGGCTCTGAAATGAAGTTGAAGCATCCTCAAGTGAGAGGATAAATCATGGATATGTAGACACAGGGGATACTTGGACACAGGGGATACGTGGACATGGGAATATGTAGATGTGGGGGATACATAGACATGGGGGATACATGGACATGAGATACATGGACATGGGGGATACATGGACATGGGGGATACATGGACATGAGATACATGGACATGGGGGATACATGGACATGAGATATATGAACATGGGGGATACATGGACATGGGGGATACTTGGACAAGGGGGATACTGTCAAGATTGGATTTTGGAGTAATGATAGAACATCAGTGTAATTCCGACATGGGCCTACAGTCGTAGCTGTTATTATTAGCAAGTAATGGACTTAAAGGACAATTCTTTTATCTTTTTTTCATTCCAAAGGACATTTTAGTTATCTCAACTCTTCTTTATCATCCAACCTCTTTTCACGGACCCTTTTGACTTTACAATTTCTTTCATCGCTTCAAATCATTCATCGAGGCACATTTATATGCGTAGTAATAGTCGAGGCGCACATTTGTGCGTAGTTACAGATGAGACGCATTCAAATGCGTAGCACACTGTCCAGATTACAGAGTCAGTTCTTTTTCTTTTTCTTTTTCTTTTTCTTTTTCTTTTTCATTACTACTGATCAGATCATCTATGTTCCTACTCTACTTCATCTAGCTAGCGAAGCTGACCCCTAACGAGCCAGGGGCTCAAATTTTTCACATGTCTACTCCTTACAGACTACAGACTATTACTTATAGTTAGCATAACATAAGATATATTTTTGCGCTTCTCGCCCCTACCACTTTGCTCAAGTTCTTCGACATTCTTAATTCTACTTACCTGATTCTAAATCTTACATCTGTTGTTCAGCCTCAACTTAAAGGGCTAGAATTTGTCTTTTCATCACCGACTCACTATTTGTTGCGTATTTCCGTCATTCTACGAGTTCTTTCCCCTATCATATAAAAGTCTTCGATACTCGACCTCGCATTATTTTTACAGTAGCAAATAACCCAAGAGTAGTATGTGATGAATCACACAGATTCTCGAGGAGAGGTCACCCCAGTTCAGGTGTTCCTTTTGCTGATCTGAACACTCTGGTGAAGTGCTGTGAATAGCGGTCTCAGCAATGCCCCTAAAGGGGCATAGTGTATAAGATCAAAGGTTCGAGCTCACCATTGGACATAATGACCGATGAGGCAGTGGAATGTTGTACTAAGGTTTTTTTTCTACTAGTGAGGAGTCAAATAATGAGGTAGACATATGATAAGTGAACTAGGGAATTATACAGGTGGAATAGAAGTACTTATAGTAAAAAGTGAATGCAGGGGGGTGCAGATAGAGAGAGGCTAGAACACTGTGGAAGAGTAGCGTGTGCTTAGGACATGGAGTAAGGGTCAAACCACCTTCATGGGGCACAGCAACTGATGGGATCTGTGAGTGAAACCCATCGGCTATACCAGACTTCTGATCATACTCAGTGACCCTGCATGCTGCAAGGGAGATGCAAATTATGCAAAATGAGGGTGAAGTATCATGACGCAATGGTGAAGATCATGTTTGGCGACCAGCAAATAGGTGTGAGATAGACTGCAGAGGCCTTGCTGATATTAGCATGATGGATGGACACAGGAGGATTGACGTAATTCGCTGAACTCAAGATCTGAAAAACAGCAGTCATGACAGATACTTGGACATGGGGGACACATGGACATGGGAGATATGTGGACATGGGGGATAAATTTGGCTTACCATAAGGTGTTTGACTTAGTGAGATGCATTAAACTATTGATCAATTAAATAGGCAATGGCCACCATGCAAAGCATGGGTATGGAGACTCACCCCCTATATGAAAAGGCATAGATGGCTTGTGGGCCCTTTACATAATATGTTTACTAATATATTTACATCAGTGAGCTGTTATAATAAAATAAAAATAAATTATATTGCTTAATGGATCAATGTTTTATGCCTCATCAACCTGGCACCAAAATAGGGTGTATATGTCAATGATACAGTATGGCATGTGATGCAGGTGGGGGATCACTACCTGGCCTTAGGGACAAACCAGGAACTTAGCTCAGTGATGCTGGCAACAAAATATGTTGTTCAGGCAATCCTGGGTTGAAAGATGTTTGGTTTTGAAGGCCTAGAGCTGTAGTAATAGCTAGATGGATGCTAGGATGTTTTGAAGCTGTCAGAAATGGTGAGTAGAGGTCAAGAAATAATTTCTTAGTGTTTTTAATAAGTAAATATTTCGATGGGTGTAAGATAAAAGTTCTGGCTAATAATTTGTCTCTCTTTTCATCTAGAAACTACAGGTGTATTTATACTAAAGTTATTGTAAAAATCTCTATAAAGGAAAGCAATAGGGGAGGCAGAAATGAGTTACAGGGATGGATGCATGTAGCAAATACTCCCCTGCTCATGATGAAACATCAGATGGTGTTAAGGTGTGTATTAACGGGTGGTACCAGGATACTCAACTGGAGGCTGAGCAAGGCTGGGTCGGAGGGACTTGGCTTCAACCTATTGGTGTTGTGCCCATGCGGCTGTCTGTCCCTGTATTTTGGACCAGGGGCCCAAGGGCCATTTCATGGAGTAGAGCGTAGGCTTAGGGGGAATACTTTGTTGATATCAGAACTGCCTAGCATACATGTGGAGAATGAACTTATATACAGAGTGCAATGCGGGGGTCAGGGAGAGGGTGACCGAAGGTCACGTGATACAGGCAGGGTAAAGTGTACTAAGATCAAAGAGACATAGTAATAATAGGATATAACAAGAAGGTATGACTGAGTGTGACCGAAGCATGCCGAGGCCAGAGGCCTGAGGTACATGGTCTGAAGTCCTGAGGTATGCTGAGATCTGAGGTGAACAGGGATCTAACAGTACCTCCCTCTTATGGCTGAACCCATGGGGCCATATAAAGTTGGGGATATTGCCTTGTGGTGATCTGGGCGTATGTGCACGCAGGTTGGCTGAGCCTATTACATAAGAAATTGGTTGGAAAAAGATTTAAAAGGAGGGGGTTGGATGGGTGGTTTGAGCAGAAATCTATCACCATGTCTGCTGCATCGAACAACCATGAGGAGATCCCTGAAGGGATCTTGGCAGAAAAGCTTGCCCTTGAGGTGGAATTTGCAGTGCACCGAATGGCATTGCAACAGGCCCAAGCCAAAAAACTTTGGTGAGAATGTGAGGCACAAGAATGTGTGGCAGCAGAGGCCAGAGCCAGAGAAGAGGCTGAGACGAAAGCAGCAGCCAAAGCACAGGCTAGACAGGCTGCTGAGGAGAAGCAGGTGCTTGAGGCGGCATGGAGGAAGCATGCCTCGGCCAATGCCAAGAGGCATTGGACCAAGGAGTGTCTTGTGAAGGATAAGGCAGTGATGACACAGGGGCTGTTAAGCCCGCACACTCCTGTAGCTGGTCCTTCTGATGAGGACTGCTGGAACTTGGGAGCAGTCCTGAAAGGGCCAAAAGGGAAACAGTTGGTGAGTAGACCAATTATCTGGTGGACTTCCCATCTGACTGAACCAGGAGGTGGCCAAGTGTGAGGCATGTCGGAAGTGTCTGGAGAATTACATCCAAGGTGGGGGCAAGGCCTGCCAGAGGTGCAACGTTCAAAAGGTTTGATGCTCCTTCACGGTGGTTCTGAAACGAAGTCGGAGGACAATTTGTCTGAGGCTGAGCCAATGCCAAATAAGGTGTGGATGCCGGGAGTTCGGCCAACAGCAGGACTGGTGTCGGTTGAGCCTAGGTGGCTCTTGGCAGATATTCACGAGGATATCCTGACCATCCTTCTCCAAATGTACCAGGGCCAGTTGGAGAAGAAGCAGGCCGAGGAGTGGATGACACTGGCCAAGTTGGCAGTGAAGTCCCAATTCTTTATGGCCAAGGCGTTTGGTCAGTTGGCAACATTGCTGGAGCACTTGGTTGGTGGTAAGGCAAAGCCAGGGCCTTGGGCTGAGAACGGGAGGCCAAAGGGATCAGGTGAAGGGTCGAGCATGGGGCTGGGGACATTGGCCAGTGCAGAGGTTCAGGATTCAGGGGTTGGGGGTTTGGGGGCAGAGGTCAAGGGAAAGGGTGTGGAAAGGAGACTGAGAAGAATGAGACTTAGGTGGAGCTAGAGACCAAGAAAGAGGTCAGGGAGACTGAGGAGACAGGGGAAACTGAGGAGGCAGGTAAGGATAAGGAGGGGCAAGAAGAGGAGACAATGAAGTAGGAGGCAGGTATTTTCTTGGATGTATATAGTAAAGAATTGAACTGGTATAACTAAACAAAAATCAGTGTGACTAAGATATGAATGGGTGAAAATTTCAGGTTTTGAGAATTTTGGGTTTTTGGGGTCAAGAACAGAGACATGGGGAAACTATTTATGAAAGTGACCATGATAGTAACATAAGAAAGAAATATGGATTGGGTCAAGGGGACCAAGGTCCAGGTTTGGCAGGGTAAGCTCAATGGAAGTCAGTGACAATCTTGGCTGCATGACCTAGCTCAGTTGCAAGAATCCAAGAAGTCTCTTCATTGGTGCCTTTATAGCCAGCCTAATGGACCAGGTATAAGAGGTTACAGGGTCTTTGACAGTGGTCAGTCTTAGAATACAATATCTCGGAAATCTCGTACTTGGGCTTGCCATTAATTTCAATTGGTGGAGGTGGCGGCTGAATATGCTCTAGGATGGAGTTTGGAGTTGCGGGTTTGAGCATAGAGACATGGAAGACCAGGTGGATGGCACGCATGCTGTCCAGAAGCCAAAGAGTGTAAGAGAGGGAACCAGCTTGGGCAATGATCTCAAAAGGGCCAAGGTACTTCTCAGCAAGCTTCTTTGAAGGCTGAGTGGTTCGGAAGAATCACGCTTTTACAACCACAGAGGATCCTATGGCAAACTCAGGGGCCGGAGCACGTTGAGCATTGGCTGAGACCTGGTACTGAGACTGAGTGAGTTTAATCTCCTCTTTCAAGGCAGTATGAAGCAGGTCAAGGTCAATGGTGAAATTTCTAGCTTGGGAGGATGCGAGGTCCCATTCGGGGTGAACTGTGAGGTTCGGGTGATAGCCCTTGTTGGCATAGAAGGGTGAGATACCCATAGTAGCACTAGGGGCATTGTTGTAAGCAAACTCTGCTAGTGGTAGCAAATCAGACCAATTGTCCTGCTGATAGTTGCAATACACTCGGATGTACTGTTCCAACGTTTGGTTAACATGTTCAGTTTGACCATCACCTTCAGGGTGGTAACCCGAGGTAAAATGCAGTGTCATGTTGAGAGCTTTACCAAGGGACCGAAAGAAGTGAGATACAAATTTGGATCCACGATCAGAGGTGACATGTGAAGGTACTCCATACTTAGAGAAGACATATAGCATGAATAGCTTTGCGAGGTTGGCTGAAGCAACCATGTCATAAGTTGGAATGAAGATGCTTTGCTTGGTTAGGTGGCATACAACCACCAAAATGGCAGTGAATCCCGAAGAGGCCAGCAACTGCTCAATGAAATCCATGGAAATTGAATTCCAAGGCTGCTCGGGATTGGGAGCTGCTTAAGAAAACCATAAGGCCAGTGACACTGAGACTTAGATCACATACAAGTGGTACACGACTTGCAAAAGTCAATAACAAAGGTCCGAAGTCCTGGCCAAGTGTATTCTCAGTGGATCAGGGCTAACATCTTGTTCTGACTGAAGTGTCCCGAGAGTATGTGGTCATGTTTGTACTGTAGTACTCGGAGTCAGAGGTTGTTGGCTTTGGGAATGTAGATTCGGTCATCGAGGCATAGGAAACCATCGTCAGTTTGTGTCCATCTTGGGTTGGTGTCATCACCGAGATGCTTTTTTGGCCATGGGGTCAGATGTCAGGCTAGCTAATATATCGGCATGAAGCTGTTCGGAGTCCATCAAGGTGCTTGCTCGGAGTATGGGTGTGAGTAAATAAGTTGCATGAAGTGATTTGGAGAGTTGTTGGTTGGTGAATATTGGTTGTAGGTTCTGAGGATTGACTTGGATGTAGTCACTACCTCCCTCTTTAGGGTAGACATCCCATCGTCTAGTTAAAGCGTCGGGCTTAGTGCCAAGTTTTCTGGGATGGAACTGAATAACGAGGTTGAACTGGGATAGGTATTCGGACCAACATGCTTGCCTTCATGTTAAGACCTTAGTGGTGGAAACATACTCCAAATTTTTGTGGTCAGTGATGACATCTATCAAGGTTGCCGACCCCTCAAGATAGTGTCTCCAATGCTTGAAAGCATCAAAAATTGCCAGTAGCTCTTTGTCATGGACATCATAATTGAGCTCAGCACTGGAGAATGTCCAAGAGTGGAAGGTGATCAGACATAATTCACCTTCAGAATTGAACATAGAGAGGATAGCACCAAGGGCATAATCCGAGGCATCAGTTTTAACAACCAAAGGCTGGTCAGGAATCCAGTGCATAAGGATCGAGGCCAAGTGAATGCGTTCTTCAAATAACTGAACGATTTCTGACATTCTTCGGTAAAAACCCATAGTGTGCCTTTCCAGGTGAGCCAAGTGAGGGGAACCATTATGTCTGAGTAATTGTGAATGAAATGACAGTAGAAGTTGGAAAAACCAAGGAAGGATTGTATGTCTCTAACCTTCCAAGGTTCAGGCCAACTTTGAATTGTTTGTACTTTGTCATGGGCCATGGTGAGTCCGCCAGTCAATAGCATATAACCGAGGAATTCCACAGAGTCTCAGTGCCATTCACATTTATGGAGCTGGCATAGTACTTCACAGACGTGTTCTCTGTGCTGAACGGGGTCATTGGAGTAGATGAGAATATCATCAAGGTAGACAACAATGCATTCATCTAATAGATCTCCTAGGACGTCATTCATGAAATGTTGAAAAACCAAGGGGCCATTGGTAAGACCAAAAGGCATGACCAGCCATTCAAATGAACCATAATGGGTTCAGAATGCTGTCTTCCATTCGTCTCCATTGGCTACCCTGACTAGGTGGTACACATGCTGAAGATCAATCTTGGTATAGATACGAGCTTTGCGAGGTGCGTCCAATAAGTCAGTAATCAGGGGGGTGGATATTGGTCCTTCTTTGTAATCTTATTGAGAGCTTGGAAGTCTACACAGAGCCGAAGCATGCCATCCTTCTTTTTAATGAAAAGGACGGGAGCTCCGTGCAGAGACCAAGTGGGCCAAATGAAACCCATGTTCAAATGCTCATCAACAAATTCTCAGAGCATAGCAGGTTCCAAGGTTGAGGAGGTGTGACTCCCTCTTCCAAGTTGATTTTCAGGTCATAGGTTCGGTGGGGGGGCAAGGCGTTGAAGGAAAATCGAACGAAACGCATCTAAAAAGCTTCAAACTCCGAGGAGCCTTTAAAAACTCTAAGCTCCACACGCGTCTATTTCATCTCA
>QFFB01010646.1:0-16006 GCA_003316465.1 Ramaria cf. rubripermanens
CCAAACGACCAATTTTATGTCTTAGAAGTGTGACAAGATTTTTTAAAGGTCATGTATCAAAGCTTGGGAAGTTACTGTATAACGTTCTCGGGTGTCAGCCTATATATGCATTCTCATCTTGTTTCTCGACCCCCGTGAGAAGTCTGTTTCTTTCCTACAGTATATATAAAAACAGGTTGAGTTACTTGTACACAATTCTACCTGCCTCCGTGCCGTGTCATGCCATGCCAATTTTCGTTGGAACTAGACCACAGCCCTTTTCTTTGAGGAGCTACCCATGCCATCAGTTGACTCTTCCCGTTTTCGCTTTGAATTTGCCATCTCTGCACGTAGCTTTGGAATGAAAATCAGAGTGTGGTTGGGAGTGCTGAGTGGCAAGAGCTTGAACATGTCCCTGAAGTACATATATATATCATCACCGGAGGCATCCAGATTGATAAAAGCAGGTAATGTTGACTCGACGCCCCGATAGTGCTTTATAAGACGTGCTCGAACACGATTCAGCGCAAGGAAAGGTATTTCATATTGATTCGGTAGACCTTTGATTGTCGGGAAGTCTGTCATGAAGTAATCTCGGCGACGGAAATCTATTAAAGAGGAAGGGAAGAGGGCCATCCGAATAGAATCTGGTGGCTCTTGAGAAGCAGAAGGAGGGACACTTGACTCTTGAGGAGCAGAAGGGAGGACACCCGACTCTTGAGGAGCGGAAGGAGAGACACCGGGATCCTGAGGTGAAGAAGGGGAGACACCCGACTCTTGAGAAGCAGAAGGGGCGACTCTTGGCTCGCCGAGACGGTTATTAAAGACAATCCAGACCGCCACCCACCACAATGATTCAAGGTCATGCAAGTGGTTGTAAGTCCATGGTAACTCTGGTTGAACATCCTGCAATTCGTGTAGTATGGAGCCGAACGTGGTGCTATCATCGTCGGGCGTGACAGAGGCGAATAGGTACTTTAGCGCAGCCGCTTCGATTGGAATAAAGTGTAATGTACCCTGTTGAGTTCAATAATTTGGGCAAACAGTTTATTGGAAAATTCACTTGCCGTTCGCATGTCGCGACATGCCGTGTTGCCATTTATCTTCTTTGCATACTCCAGATCGGCTAGCTTGGCTCCTCCTTCATAACTTAATATGTTACCTATGCTCACATCACGGTGCACCCATCCCAATCGTCGAAGCAGCTGTAAAGCTGGATCATAACAAAATCAGAAGTGAAATATAAATAATAGAAAAAGACAAACCATCAGTAGTGTCGGAGAGAGTCCTCAAAACATCATGGAACAGAGGGATGTGATGTATGGCGATGGCGTGCTCTTTGAAAACAATGCGGTAGTGGGTTTTGTGTGCATATGTCGTGGGATTATGAGTATCAAAAAGATTCATCGCAGGAAGTCTTTCCGACCGATTGCTGGATATGCTTATTGAACTAGTTTTCACATCCCGGGGAGAAAACATGCGATCCATAGTCTTCAAGCCGCGCATGAGACCTTGCTCGGTATCATCAATAACTTCCGGATCCAAACAAACGTCTCCGTGGCAAATGGTGGTCAGGAAATACTTCTGTACAAGTGCTTTATCGTCGCCTTCGGCCTCGTTGTACATTTGAGCAAGAATAGTACCCTCCCTCACGCGATCTTTGTCGATCCAAATATCTTTCAGGACAACATTGGAGCCTTTCTCACGGCCCTGATTGTCTATTTCGATGGCTTCGAAAACGCGAGTGCCTCGACCTCGTAGTGGTTCAGCGCCATCCGAAGATATGATGCTCTTTGTTCGGAATCTTCTTGGGTTTTCCTGGTCATGATTAGGATGAGCTGTGATGATGAAGTGTGGCGGCCATCCCGGAGCACGCTCTATAGTCGGATCAAAGCCAAGAGACTTCTTGTCGGCGAATGCAAAGGCGGCAAAGAGTTTGACAAGCAGTTCGGGTTCCTAAAGTTTTAGGGCAGTTTGTCGAATTTCATGTAATATACAAGGAAAATACGCACAGAAATAAAATCAAATGGGTCACTTACAATGACCGAAGAGCGGCAGCAGAACCAGAGTCTCATACTCACGTTTTCAATCGTCATGCCAAATGTAGCTCGACGGCAGGGATCATCCCGCATGATGTGATGCATATTCCATATGCATTTGAGTACATCCTAAGATGAGGTTAGCATACACAACACATCTCAGAGTCCTTGTCCAAGACTTACATCATATAAGTCGTTTAGCCTGTCTTTCAACTTGTATTCGCATGAAAGCAAGATGTCAGTCCATGATACAATATCCTCCCGGAGCCTCTGTTTCAGTGCCAGATAACCATCAGGTCTGGTTGCGTTCTGCCCGGCACTTGATGGCGGTGGCGTGTTTGGCTTGTGCAAGAGTTCAACTGAAATTGACGTTTTTGGCAGCTCTGAAGTTGCGATGATCGCGTCCATTACTTTCTTGAAGATGTTTGTTAATGGTAAGAATGCTGCGTCCTCGGTCTTCTGTTGATCTTTAGGGTCTTTGTTGAATGCGCTCCACCGACCTGATGGAAGAATGCCATCAGGGTCTTGCCTCAGCCATTCCATTGTCAATTCAGGTTTAAACTCGGGCTGGGGAGGCGCTAAGAAGTCCAAGAATTCCTGAACAGTGATCTGGGGTATGGCTATGCCCAAGTCTTCAAAAACAGCCTCTCTGGCATGTTCAGCTGTCCCAGAGTGATAGACAAAATTTGTGTGGACGGATTTTATGTGGACTGGAGTTGCTCGGTTATTGGTGATCTGCTGTTGTTGAGACTCCATTGTCGAAGTACTTGGTCGCGCAGAAGCCGACAAGTTTATTAGGCGCCAAGTGCTGATGACGTAGGCGTCAGCTCTTGTTAATCTTAACCGCCACTGTCGACCTCATCATTCCATGTCTCCTTCCGCGTCGTCCGCTGAATTCTCCTTGAATGTCACTTATAAGTCTGACCATTACAGCCTCTCCCTACTTCCATCCGAGTCGTTTGCCAGCCTCCAGGCGCGCCTCGAAGAACTCACTAATGTGCCACCACCTTTTCAGAAGCTCCTTTACAAGGGAAAGAAGAGTCAGATCAACGATGAAGGGACGATAGAGGAAGCTGGACTGAAGAATGGCACAAAGGTGATGCTTCTTGGTAGTACACAGCACGAAGTTAGTGGGGTCATGGCGGCAGAAGCAAAAAAGAGGAGAAGGGACGACATTATGAGGCAGAGGGAAGCTAGAGGCCCTTCCAAGGCAATAATCCACAATTGCCTCAAATAAATGTGCGTGCTGAAGCTTCGTTGCCATTGACACCTGTTAGGTCCGATCTACAAACTTCCCATCCCAAGCCTCTCTCAATTTTAAGTTTCATCGACTCGAGCCCTTACCCCATCTACCATCCCCCGAATCTGCACTTGGACTACTTAAGCGACTCTCAGCGGATCCTGCCATCGCGCATGTCATGCGCCTGCATCAGTTTTCTATCGGTGTGCTCACAGAGCTTGCTCCCCATGAACATCCCCAGCTCCTCGGACTGAACCAGAACGCTGGCACCGTAAGTGGACAATTCTCTATTCAAGGAACTTCAGTTCTACTTCACGTGAGTAGCTGAGCTAACACGTCGTTGTTCTGGACAGATTATCAAGCTCCGTTTGCGCACGGACGCCTATGACGGGTTTCGGTCGTATAACGACGTAAGACGTGTGCTTTGCCACGAATTAACGCACTGCGTCTGGGGAGATCACGACGACAATGTAAGTCTATCTTGACCTTGATTTGTGCCTCTGTGGCTACAATTAACGGGTAACGATGGGTGTAGTTCAAAGCATTAAACTCGCAGCTTAATCGCGAAGTAGCCGAGTTTGAACGGGCATCAATGGACGGCAGCCATTCATTGAATGGCACAGGTGACATATATGAGCCTAACGTAGAGTCGGAGGCACGTACTGGCCTTGTTGGAGGCTCTTATGTTCTTGGACGTGATTCATCCACACCTTCAGCTTTGGATTCTAGAGAGGAACGGAGACGTCGTATACTAGAGGCGACAGCAATTCGATTGCGACAAGAGGAACAAGCAATCGAGGAGATGTGCGGCAGTGCAGGACCTGCAACCACCGACGATAATGATGTCTGAGCCTTCAGGACTCATTTCAAGTTACAGTTGTACCCCGTAAATATCGGAAGTCTTATAATATTATAGATGACTTAAGGTCTTTCGTAAGTTAACCAGAGGCCCTTGAGACTCCGCTCCGCGACCTTTCTACTACCGCATAGTCCTTGCCATCCAAAATGGCGCAAAACCGATCTATAACGTCTAGTCCTAAAAAGCGCCAGACCTTATTGAAGCAGGCTACTCTTACCTTCAAGCACACTAAACGTGGTGCAGCTGCATTCTCGAAGGCAAAGGCAAAGTCAATTTCTCGAGCTAAGTCTGAGGCCGAAAACGAGGGCGAGCATGGCAGCGAACATATTATGATAGAGGATTCCGGGTCTGAGGGTAAAGAAGCACCGTCTGTGACAAAAGAACCCCTTGATATGCAGGACAGGGCAGGGGTGTATAATAAGTATCACAGAGATGTGAAGGAGAAAATGGGTAACGTCCCGCCAAGTCAGTCCGTTTATCTTTGTCACCGCATCGTTTCATTCACCTTGAATACAGTACACACTGAGGGTCAAACGAAGATACATCATATGCTTCGTGTATTCGACAATACATATGACTATGGACCTTGTGTTGGAATGACACGGTTGGAAAGATGGAAACGTGCAGAAGCATTGGGTCTCAACCCACCGGTTGAGGTATCACAAAATTCCAGTTGATGACTGACGCTCACTCACGAATCATGTAGGTACGGACTATTCTTCTGACAGAGCAAGGCAGCAACGCCGAAGACCTTGTTCACCCTGTCTTCTATGGCCAGGTTTTGTAACCATAATGCATGACGAGCACGATGAAACGCGCCTTACATCAAATGTTGTGTAGTCTTGAACGTTCTGTCCATTCCAGCTGTCGCTATTATTACTAGGTCAATTGTCACTCTATGTTGTTCTTATAACACCCGCATACATGTGGCCGACAATTAGTAGCACTTCCCGTACCGCTTTTGTCGGCTTCGAGATCAATTGTGATACTACTAGTTCGGAGATAATCGTTGCGAGCGAAGTCTAATCGGACAAAATGTTTCGTCACGGCAGAATGATAGCTACAAGTTATAAGCAGGACTGGTATACTATTTCATCGATGCTAGAGAGAAAAACACAAAGTGAAAATACCAACAATCAAACGTCAATGATCTATCGCCCCAGAGCTCCCATGCAGCCTAAAATGAACATGTGTTAGACTAGAAAGTGCTGCCCTCGGGCGGTTGCGGCAGCTTTCGATTATTGAAGGATGCCATCTCCCTGTGAGCCGAGAAACCCATGTGTCAACTCTGTCACTAATGTTGGACTAGTATTAAGCGATTGCGTACCTTCTAATTTCCACAAGCACTGTTTCAAGACTGTTGCTCCTGTTCCAGTTCGCGAGCACAGGAAGCTTCGCAGGGTCTACTTTGCCATTTAACTGGCTCACGAAGGGTAAATTAACGCGAGAAAGGAATTGGATAGTCGGGGGGGTGTCAGGATAGTTGTCCCCACACTCAATCTTGAGGTTGTAAATGCGATTCTCATGCACAGTCTGTGGGACACGATCGCGATGAGATACTGCGAGCTGGTCCTGAAACTTCAAACCTACATGTCCGGGGCCAATAATGGTGCCATTCCAGTTGCTCATCATGATATCGTCCCCATCTTCGAGACCGTACGAACAAGAGCCATCCCCTATGCCCTTCTCGCCCTTCTCGAGCTCCTCCAAAAGGCGGAAATTTCGTGGAACTGGTCAGGTCATAAGCAAAAGAAAAGCGTGGTAAACAGCATGGATCAAGAGGTTGTTGCATACCCTTCGCCATAGCCAAATTGAAAGTGAAGAGAAGTGGCGTAGAGAGCCCAGTCACATTCACGGAGGCGGACTTTGAATCTTCACAGGCGGACCGTCACAACCGTACGTAGTCTACGCAGTAAGATACCCAACCCAATCACAGCCGCTATGTTCGGAGGAAAGCAAACTAACCCATACGATGAAATCGTCAGTAAGTAAACGTTTTACACACTCTTTTTGTCAAATATGTGTTCAATACTTGCGGTATACAGTAAAGACCACTGATGAGAATCTGACGAGCGAGAACTGGGAGCTTATTTTAAATTTGTGCGATAAAGTGAATGATGAGGGCGAACAAGGGTGGGTGGTCTGTCATACAGTGGTGTCCATCCCTAATTCCTCTCCAGCGCACGGAGCGTCATCGCTGCTGTCTTGAAGCGGCTTGCGCATCGGAATCCCAACGTACAGTTATATGCCCTTGCCCTAGCGGAAGCGTTGTCAAAGAACTGCAGTGCCGAGCTTCATCGCGAGATGGCCTCGCGATCATTCACGCAAGGTCTAGAGAAGTTGGTCACCGACCGAGTCAGTCCAATTTTGATATCACGCTTGACATGACAATGATGGTTGTCTGCCTTCCAAAGATGACTCACGAGAAGGTCAAACGTCGCGCCCTTTATTTAATCAGTCTCTGGACCGGGGAATTCGAGAATAACTCACAGCTCGGACTTATGGAAGAGTTATATAATAATCTCAAAGCCAAAAGTGATGCTCATTTTCAATATCTGGTACAAAATCGCTCAAATTGCTTATAGATTTCAAATTCGAGCAAGTCGCAGAAGCTCCTCCACCAGATGTCGACGATGAAGTCCGACGTAAAGAGGAAGAGGAGCTCCAACGTGTGCTTGAGATGTCGGTGCATGACAAAGGGGGTCGAAATTTATCAGCTTGGGGCGAATCCAAAGCCGCAAGTAGTGCAGGTGGCTCGCGAGTCGCTGCATCCAGCAGCACCAGTTTACCTGGTCCTTCATCTTCAGGAGGTTATACACCTACAGAACCTCCTAGGTCTGCATATCCTGCATCAGAGACCCATCATCGTACGCCTCCCCCCGCGAGCCAACCTCAAAAGTCGCCGACGACTGCGGCACCTGAAACAGCGCCCCCATCTAATTCACCACCTGAGCAGTCTTCTTCAACTCAGACGTCTGCTCCTAATACTGTCACGCGTGTACGAGCTCTACATGCCTTCGAGCCAACGGTTGCAGGAGAACTGGCTTTTGAAAAGGGGGATATCATCAAAGTAACCGATCGCGCATATGATAACTGGTGGAGGGGACAATTGAGGGGCCGGACGGGAATATTCCCTGTGAACTATGTCGTTCGTACTGTCTCTCTATACATGTGATGAACGTGCTAATGGTTTCTGCTGGTGGTAGGAACCATTGCCAGATCTGACACCTGGAGAGTTGGCTCGCGAGGCTGAGCAAGAAGCCGCTGTTTTTGCTCAGGCCACTAATATTGATAAGCTGATCAACATGCTGAGAGGTTTGGATCCTGCGAAGGACAACTTAGCTGACAATGAGGAGATACAGGTTCGCCTGAATTATTTATGTTTAAGATTTGAAATGATAATTGTTTCAGGAATTGTATCGGTCGAGCATGTCTCTGAGACCTAAGATCGTCAAGTTAATTGACAAATATAGTCAGAAGCGAGGTAAGTATCAATATCATCGTTCTCTCTTATTTTTGGCTCACACCCTAGCAACGCCAGCTGAATTAGTAGCCATGAATGAGAACTTCGTTAAGGCTCGTGGTGTTTTCGAGCAAATGATGGAAGACAGCCTGGCCAGGCATACTGGTGGTATGGATTATCAGACTTACCTGTGTTTTTGTTAACCACTTTTCATTAGTATATGACACCGCTCAGCCAACGTTCCGGAAAGCTCGCCCTGAGACACGCTCTAATGTAGCGGATTACCGTGCCTCAACGTATGGGTGGAACCCTGCCGGGTATGAACAGCCGGGTTATAACGCTTATCCACCGGCACCCGCTACATATAGTGGGGAGCAACCTCAGCACTCCATTCAACCTCAGAATATCTACCAGGGTCAGCCTTATGGCGATCCCGGTGCATATAGTGGCAACCCTCAGGCGAGTGCTTATGGCGGGCAGATGCCTCAAGGGCCTCAGCCGTATCCTCCCATGGATCCCAGTGCATACGCACCCCCGCAGCAGCAGCAAGGGACAAGTCAAGGTCCCCCTCCGGGACAGCAATCTCAGGCGTATGGCCACAGCCCCGCTCCAACAGACCCAGCGGCCTACGCTCAGCAGAATCCGCAGATGCCGCCTACTCACCCTCAGCCTCAGCCTCAACCTCAGCCTCAACCTCAAGCCCAGGTTCAGGTTCAGGCTCAGCCCCAAGTTCAGGCCCAGGCCCAAGTTCAGCCTCAACCCCAGGTACAAGGGCAACCTCAGCCACAACCCCAACAAGTCCAGCCTTCTCAACAGCAACAAGGACCACCGTACGTCTATGATCCCAACACACAGTATGCCGACCCGAATGTCCAGGCTTGGGCACAATACTATGCACAGGGGGGTACGGATACTGCAGGAGCGGTCTACTTCATTTCTATTCCCGGAGTGACTGATGTTTCCATCATAAATTCGACGCAGCCAGCTGTTGGACAGCCTGGATCTCAATCTCAGGGCCCACAGGCATCACAGTCAACGTCTAATCCACAACTTGAAAACTCCTCGCCAGCTGGCTCTCCATCTGCGACAGCGCAGGTGCATTCTACTCAAGCCCAGGGGCCACCTTCTACAGCCTACCAAGGATATCATTCTACCGCGCATCCTACGTCTCCATCACCGGAGCACAGTCAACACCCTCAGCTGCATATTCAACCAGGGTATCAACCACCTAACGGTACTGCACCCCAGGCCGATCCATCAGGTCCAAATGTCATTCGTTCTGCTGCTCCATATGGTACACCCCTTGGCGCTCCCGTTGGGGGTACGTCGCAGTCTTATGGTCCTGGTGGTTATCCTGGCGGAGCATCCATGCAGCACGACCCACGTTCCGTCACTTCGCCCGTGCATGATGTTGCTCCGAACTACCAAGTTCAGGGCTAGCAGTTACCCGCAGCTGGCCCACCGCAATCCTAGGCATTACTTGTACCTTCTATTCGGCGGAGTACTTCGGAAGCCCTCGTGCATTCTTTCCTAGTTAGTGGCCCTTTTACTTTACACAGCGTTCTGTAGAACTATCTAAATTCTTGTTACTACTGTACGTGAAAATTTTTCATGTCTACAACACTGCAAGAAATTCCCGTATGTTTTGCGTAAGATAAGAAAATGGAGCTTATCTATCGGCTATATCAAGCATTATAGGCAAGGTCACAGCGAACCCATTATATATCTCAAGCCGTTTTGGAGGCTTGGCGCAATTCCTCTAGCCCATCATCTCGAACCCAAAATGCGCTTTCGCCTGCGATAGCTTGCGACCCTTGCGTCAACTGCGCGACATCAAGCTCGCACATTTCCTCATCCGCCTGTACTGTGTTCAAATAAAAGTTCTTCACCTCATCCTGAGCTCTCTGGAGTATTCGTTCTTCGTCACTACTCTTCCAAATGGCGCGATGTATTAAATGGCTCATGAGGCTCCGCGCCAGCAAGTAGGCATGGGATGACGAGAGGGCAATGAGCAGCGCTGGCACCATCAGGGCGTGCCACGTAGTGCTTAGACCCGGATGTCCTGAGGCACCAGCTGTGGTCCCAAAGCGAGCAGTGAGGGGACCACTGTCTTGAGGGCGGAATAAGTAGACCAGGGCCGAGTTGGTGAGGGCGCCAAACCAGGAAATGAAGGCCTGGATAGAGCCATCAGCATGTTGATAACTCTGCCACACTACCACACACCATAGAGTCGAGCCAGGGTCCAATAGTGTCAACACGGACAGGCAGTGGTCTGCGATTGTGTGTCACAATCTTGAACGCATCAGAGCGAAGTTCAAGCCAGTTGTTGAGAAGGGCCATCACTTCAATTCGTTATTATCATGCTCAAATTATGAGCTTGCTCGATAACTACCTGGTGCTAGCGGCCATATGTTTGACCACAGGGCCACATAACCGAACTGAGTGATCATCTCATCGTAATCCCCTGAATTTTAATGAATGGTATACACTCCTCAGATCGGATGGCACATACCAAATAACGAATAATCAGGAAGGGCGATATTACGTCTGATCTCGTCCAAGAACTGCCTCTCCTCAACTGGACCGGTCTTGTCATCGTCAAATACAACTTTCTTCTTATTTGTCCTTAAACTACCGACACCCTTACCGTTTTTCACGTTGACCACACCTCTCATCACATAAGGCATCACGATCTCGGTGAGTGTGTCAACAACTTGATTTGTTACGGTGTACGCGAACATCTGGTTTTGTAAACCTTTCCGATATAAAAAAACCAGGGAAGATGGATGAGATATCCTGAAGCATGCAACGAGACTCACGGGACGAATCAATTTTGGTTTGGGCCTTGCGAATATCTGAGTCAAATAAACTCTTGGCTGATTCCCTATCTGCAACCTGCACGACGTAATTCTGGACAGCACCCATAACCATGTGGCCAAATGGGACGTAAATAAATGCAGAAAGAGCAAGGCCCAGATATGCAACGATAGCAGAAAGGGCAAAAGTCTTTATGGTCAGGGAAGCGTCGTAGGAAGACTGATGATCATGATTCTCCCAATCGGTGAGCTTGCGCGCAAATGTCTGGTACAAGGCGAGGACCCTCGGCACCAGAGCTGCGAAGAGGATACTGGGAGCTAATGACTAGTCCATGGAGTTATTGGGGCAGATGACAAGTAATATGTTTGACCACGTACTATGTATTCTTGCAGCGGCCCCTGGTAAAACTCGGTGACGAAAGCTTCGACTATGAATATAGCAGTCAGGAGTGCGGCGAGAACAGCAACAAAGAACAGGATGATGGGCAACGAAGCAAGAATTCTGAGTTCCCGCTTCCACCAAGGGAACGCTTGCGCGACGTTATCTTCTCTAGACTTCCCTCTTTCACCCTGAAATTGAGGCCGCCTCTTCTCAGCACGGAATGAGCCTAAAGTCCCCCACCGTACGGACAACTCCTTCTCGCGGATACGCCACCACTCTACCCACCATACTGACCATATCGTGAGGATGACAGAATACCAAGGGGAATAAGGCGATGAGAAAAACCAAAATAGAAGTCCAACTGCAGAGGGAAAAAATAGTGCCTGTGTGTAAGACGACAGGAACGCGAAGTAAAGCGACTGGAGCGAGCAGAAAATTTTAGCAGTCATTAAGTCTTCTCACACGATGCGAACAGCGAAGAAAAACACTCACGACTGCTTCGCCAAACTAACTGGCTAGTCAGCGTATGCACCAGTTCTCTATAGTTTAGCTCACCTCGTCTCTGATTTTATTGAGTTCTGAAAATCCAACATTGAATCCTATGCGGCGTCTTGTCCAAGTGGTTATCCAAGAGTGATTGAAATCAGGATCCTGCAAGGCTAATATGCTCTCGACGCGGGGCCATTGAGAGATACTTGGAGTTATGCCTAAACCGCCGTCTGCTTTTAGAGATGTGATGTAGTCATGCACTAAGCGCAGACGATCCGCATGAGAGAGTGGCGAAACAGCTAAGCCGGTACTGTGGCCAGGCATAGACGAAGGAAGGCCAAGCAAGAAGTCGGCATGTCTCTGTGTCTCAAATAGTTGTGCCAATTTGCGAGGGGGTATCCATACAAGAACCATGAGCTGACCCTGTTTCTCGCCTCTCCTTCCTGTCGCTTTCAAACCTGCGTTGGTGAGGGTGTCGATGAGACGAGTATATTCTTCCACTGCGCTCTGAACATCCTCGGACGCTTGCTGCTTTGAAAGGGGGCGCGGCGTCCCTTTGAAAGTGAGTACCAAGTCTACAGGTATAGCCATATTGAGGAAGAGGCCTTGTCACATGTGACTATATCTCACCACGGTCGACCCAAATGTGGTCAGCCATCATGATGGACACTCGTTAAGGAAAGCTGTGCAGCTGACTCCCATCTCGATAAAGCTCTTCTGTCAAAGTTGAGTATAAATTGCATCTCACCTCACTCTAGTTTGATTATCAACACAGATGTCACTCTTGGAAACCCGGCTCGTGAATTCCATAAATCTGGCTTGTTGTCGTCACCCTTGGGTTCCCATGCTTCTGTTGCGTCTCACAACTACCAAGGGGCCTGGTTTTACTCCATAACGTCCCCTCTCTATGCACCTTTCTAAACTAGCCGATACGGAGCTCAGAAATTTTGGTTTATTGAGTTGTTGCGCCGCTTTCCTACGAGAAAATGTGGCGCGGCGTTCTCATACGATCGGCATTGTTCTTTATCCGCAGTCCTTTACTGTACGCGATCTCAGGGCGAGTGCATTGGTCCTTCCATTTCTCCCTCTCTGATATTTGCCCTATAGCATACGCTTCATGCATATCTTGCCTTGCATCACTGGTGTCACGAACTGAATACATCACTTATGGATGCAATAGTCTCGAGCCTAGAGCTCCAGGATTTCTTCTACAAGGTCACATGGAGGGACATGACGATAGTTACAAATGACGATGTCTGCATATTCCTATATTGCGACGAGGAAGAGAAGCCCCCAAGAGCCGTTTTCCCACCTCTCGCTAAATGCTATTCTCCGACTTGCGAGGAGTCAGGATCTTGTTATTCACCTTCCTGTCCGAACAGTTCCCGGGTATGTTGGTCCTATCTAAGGCTGAGTGATGATGACTCTGACCATAATGTTCTAGCACCGCGCAACACACACACAGCTATCCAATAACATCCTCAAATGTTACTCACCAACGTGTGATCAAACTCGAGGATGCTACTCATCTACCTGCCCATATCGTTACTCGGTGAGGCCGTCGACGCGTTGATGTATGCCGTTCTCATGTCGTTATAGGAACCGCTGGATGATCGAATAGTTGAGCCGCATATCCATGGATCTCCGATCTCGAGCAATGGACCTTCTACTCCGGTACACATCATACCTCGCGCACCTGCATTTCATTAACTTAGTGTCTCCATTAGACAAATGACCTTCCCAAATCGTGGATGGATCACTGGCAACCATGTATGGACAGACCTCGGCGCTCACTTTCTACTTATTTGACAGGGTCTTCGGCTGAGGAGGCTTTCACTGATTTCTGGATAGGAACAGCTGGGGTCCGATGAGCGTTTGTACCAATTTTACCAGAAGGAATTTGTCAGACATTCTAATTTTCTCACATTAGTCTCGTAAATACTCTAAAACTAAGCCTCGATTAGCGCGTCCGATTTTTTCACAGTTGCAAAGGGGAGCTGTTCCTCTCCTCCGTCTTGCATACAATGTCATCGGACGGGTACCATCCGATTTGTTCACACCCCATTTCGCCAGAGTTAGGCAGCAAGCAGTCTTGCCCTCGAGACCCCTCGGGACTGCTGAACTCGTATCCAACAAGCCCTGACGTTGGCCAGTTGACTTTGGAAAGGACCAGCATTCATGTATATATTCCAGATCAGCGCCTGAGTTTCTCATATAATGTGACAGGACTTGGTATGACCCTTAAGTTTCACGAGGGACCGTCCTCATTTACAATTAATGAAGAGTATTGGCTACTCATGATGAGAGCAGTCGAATGCTTATTTGAGGACGGGATACAGATTGTATTGTCGGAACAATTCACTGCTGACCCATTAAATTTTCTACCACTTCCTGGTATCTCTTCCGAGTACCTTCGACGATGGTTTCCTCAATCAGCCACCCCTCCCCTTCTTTCCCCACAGGTCCGCTCTCCAGTCCCGGCTTGAATCCTGCACTCTTTAACCAATCTCTTAAATACTGCTTGTCGAAGCTAGGCTGAGGCCGCCCAGGCGCATACACATTCTTGGGCCAGTATCTTGATGAATCCGGAGTGAGCAGTTCGTCAATTAGCAAGAGCTGGTGGTGCATTGACACTGGGGGGTTATCTCCAACGCTATATCGGGCATCGCGACTGGCAGCACTCGTGAGAAGCTCATCAGTTACAATTCCAAATTCAAATTTGGTGTCCGCAAGAATCAGACCGCGGCTCTCAGCGTACTGCGAGGCTTCGGTGTACAACTGTAGGGAGAGAGAAGATATTTGGGCGTAGAGGTCTGCACCAAGTAATTTTGTCGCTTTAAATTCAGACATGATAATCAGGCCATAAAATGAACACCCCTGATTTCGAGACTGACCCTGGTCTGGGTGAATGTTCTCGTCGTGTTGCCCTTGAGCGGCCTTGGTTGAGGGCGTGAACAACGGCTCGGGTAGCCGCTGGGATTCAACCAGACCGGACGCTAGCTTGATACCATGTACCGTTCCATATTTTGTATATTCCGCCCAAGCAGAGCCTTCCTTTCAGTATTAAAAGCGGTGTGGGGAGCCTGGGGAAGCCTGTACCTGTGAGGTAACCTCGTACAATAGCCTCAATTTGTACAACTTTTGCCTTCCTAACGAGCATTGAGCGGCCCTGCAACTGAGCTTTGTACTGCCTGACATCTTCTGGCATAAAATCAACGTCTGTAGTGATCACATGGTTGGGGGCCACATCTCGAAGCTTTTCGAACCAAAATTCCGAGATCTTGGTGAGTAAATTGCCCTTTTCTGGTATTCCCTTGATTTTTTATAGTGCCTATAGTCATGAATCACCGCAATTGAAACTCACATTTCGTAACACGACGTCGTAGGCGGAGATCCGGTCGGTTGCTACGAAGAGCAGAGTTGATGGATCAGACGTCGCGTATATATCTCGAACTTTGCCTTTAGACACCAGGCTCAGTGAGGGTAAGCTGCTTTCTAGTAGTGTAGGCATGACGGGATGATCTGACCCTGAATTCGGCCTTCAAACTGAGTTTCGATAGTTAGGTCGGACTAAGTTGTGCGCTTGGCGCCTAATTCCCTCCCTGTTGCAGTCGGCAGTTTCCTCTCGTTGCTTCCACGGACTGGCGCAGCGCACACGCTTTTTCTCACCGGTTTTTTTAATGCCAGGCGCTGCTGCCCAGTCTTTCTCTTTATCGCACCAGACTTTTCCCCTAGTACTTCACCCGTGCACACGGACTTAGGCCCCCATTTCCTCAGATCACGAACTTTGACCCCCTTGCTCACGGGCAGCTCATGGACACTCACTTCATAACGCGCACTGTACCCTTAACACTTCGCATTACGTACCTGTAATTAGCTCTTGTCAATCCTTCCTTTGCGCACGGCCGCCTCGCCAGGCGCCGGTCAATCCTGTAACCACACGCCCCCTCTACCTCCTAAGTCGTATCACACATTCGAGCAATTCGATCTATATTTCATCCAAAAGTCGCGTTAAGATGTCGCAGAGTTTACTCCTGGATGATTTTTGAAGTGTCTCTGGTGCGAAAAATAGCGAGCTGAGTAAATTAAGCCTTACTAACCGCGTACATATAATATATACAAGTTTTTGGTACCCGTGCTTTGCACGGCGGGCATTGCCTGTTTAATTGATTGGTATTGTTGCATCTCACTAAGTCACACACATTGTGCTAAGTCAAATCTATCAGGTTCAAGTAGCTCAGAGTAATACATACATCTTTATATACAATTTGGGAAAGTCAAGTTCAAGTAGCTCTAGGTAATATATCTTTATATACAATGTTAGTGGTTTCAGTGCCCTCCTCAAGCAACACCTTTACTCTCCTCCAATTGGTTCCCCTTGAGACACCCACATAAAACTGCCCATGTCCAAACACTGCATATCTCAAATCCAACCCAACAGTGCCCAGAGTCTGTCCTTGAGCCTTGTTGATGGTCATTGCAAAGGCCAAACGCACTGGGAACTGCCTCCTGTGCAGCTCAAATGGCAACTCTCCCTCAGATGGTGAGATGGTAATCCTGGGAATAAAGGCAGTTTCTCCAGCACATGGTCCTGTGATGATCCTGACCTCCAACACTTTATTCCTCATCTGCACCAAGCGCAGTCTTGTCCCATTGCACAGGCCCTTCTGTGATTCAAATTGCGCAACAGCATCAAAGGTACTCCAGGCTTGACTTGCAAGTGTGCAGGAGGAAGACTG
>QFFB01010652.1:0-19013 GCA_003316465.1 Ramaria cf. rubripermanens
GTTTTCATATACGGTACGTCTTTCCTATTGCCTTATGCTCCTCTTCACGTGCCGCCGTGGCTTGAAATAGGAACAGCATTGGTGCGCACGCACTTTCCAGAGTGGAAATACGACGATGAGGCGTACTATCTCAGCTGCCTGTTTCATGATATCGGAACGGCCGACCGTTACCTTGCAACAACCAAGATGTCCTTTGAGTTCAAAGGCGCCATTGTTGCTCGAGACTTCATTCTGGAGCATGGAGGGGACGAGGACTTAGCAGATGGTATTTGCGAGGTAATTTGCAAGCCTCTTGGTCGTGGTTTGAATGCTTATGGTGGGCGGTAGGCTGTCATCCGCCATCAGGATGTTTTCGTTAAAGGGGGTAATATCACAACTGTAGGTCAAGTCCTTCAACTGGCCACTATACTTGGTACGTAGCCTCCCGTACCAGCCTCTCAGTGAGCCGTCGCTCACATTTGAGACATGTGTTAGATAATGTTGGCATGTACGTGTTTCTGATTTCCATTCGCTCAACGTTCTGCAGCTCTTCTTATATATATTTCAGTCGATCCAACCTGATCAGTAAAGAACTCATTGAGGCAACCATTTCGGCCTTTCCTCGCCTGAAGTGGTCCTCGTGCTTTTGCGGCGTCATCGAGAAAGAGCTCGCCTTGAAACCATGGTGCCATACGTCAACATTCGAGATCCCAAACTGGAGAGAAGGAGTGCCAAGTAATTTCGCAACAGATGTGCGCGAGAACGATCCTATGAATCAATACGAATGAGATATGGCCGGTGAGCGTAAAGCAGCCACATTGTCGGTGGTTCGATGCTCAGTATGTATAGATGGATTGCCTAAGATTGAAATTGAATAGTGCTTTAATATAAACGCAGCCTGTTCTTGACCAAGACTCAGATTGGTGTGGCGATAGGGTACGGTACCCGTGTAAAAAGACTTTATAATATGCTGCGCAGGCAATGCGTGGACCAGCTGTTTCGATACTCGACTTTTACCACTACAGTTTCCTGGAATGTCTAGAGCCCAATATTACGATGGACCAAGGATTAATCAAACAAGCTGCATAATACGCATCGTGGTGGGGCTATGGCGGCCTATGAAATATGCAGTCACAAGATAATAGCGGACATGCTATACAGTGTCAGGTAGCCAAACCATAAGATATCCCAAATAAGGCCTCATGTACAAGATATAAACTTAGAGATCTACAACCTTGGAACAATGCAATGCCCCATCTACATCCCTCTTCTACAGCATCTAGTACAAATACGTCCCGGATCCTTATGCCCCATTCATCTTCTGTGCAAAGCGCAGGCACGATCGCCTGCCTTGTACGCCTTGGCGAAGACGATTGAGTACCTGGACGGTATCATCCCACGAGATACATGCTGTAAGGTATGCGGTTAGCAGTAGCTCCAAATCTTTGGAACAGGAAGAGTAGGCGTTAAGTTGGCAAAGGGTCCGGGTGTCTCAGATGTGATGGCACACCAACGAACAAAACAGGAATGAAGCAGAACCGACGAGTTACGTACCATCTGTGACGCTCTGCCCGTACCGCAATGCCGCAGGGCCGGCAGGTGGAATGTCTTGTCGCCCTGTATAAAATAGGTTCGTTAGACTGACAGAAATTCGGCGAAAGCAAGGATAAGGATGCGGTAAAGGTTTCAGACATCTCAAGCGGGGATAAGGTAACCCGAGAGGCGGGAACCCAAATGCAAAGGGAAAGTGCAATAGGACAAAACCAGATACGCACCCTCAACGAGGTTAGACTCGAGCATAACACCCATGATGAGATGCGCTGTGTCTGAACCTTGAGTTTCTAATTGGGTAGCCTACAGGCCTGTTAATACACTCCTGACAGTGGTATGTGGTCTCTTGAGACGTACAATGTCTTCAGCGACATCAATTTGCCGCTTGTGTTGCTTTTCTGAGTTGCCATGACTGCAGTCGATCTAAGTGAGAAAGTAATGTCAACGAGAATGAAAGAAAGAAGGAATGTTGCGACCAGAACGCACCATAATCTTCTGCATTTGCCCTGCCTTGGCGAGCTTTTGACCGCACGCACGAACAAACTCCGCCGCATAGTTTGGTCCCGACGCTCCACCACGAAGGATGATATGTACGTCTGGATTGCCCTATAAAAAACAAAGGAGATAGTTAGCCGACAGATAGTTCTAACATTCGCCGAAAGATGAGCCGTTATAATGAACGGAATTATGCGATACCATCGCGACGATAAATCCCATATTGCCACGAAAGAGACCAAGCTCACCTCTGTCTCAACAATACCACATAGGCCCTCTTTCCCAACACTTAAGAAACAGTGGCCGCTCTGTGCGGCACGACAGGCCTGGACAGCGACGTCGATGCCACCGTCGGTGGCGTTCTTGAAACCAGTGGGCATGGAGAGTGCAGAGACAAGCTCGCGGTGGACCTGAAGATAGAGCAACATAGTAAGCAAAAGACTTCAGATGGAAGGCATATGTGAATTCTCCAATAAATAATGCCGTCTATCACGGTGGAGAGCAATATAGTGGCATTCTGGAATTTTGCTTACCTGCGATTCGGTGGTGCGCGCGCCAATCGCACCCCAGGCGACGAGGTCTGCCGTGTACTGTGGTGTGATTGTATCTAAAGTAATTGTTTAAGAGATCTGTCTCAAATCATGTAACCTTGGAAACGGCGTACCAAGGAATTCACATCCTGCAGGGAGTCCAAGCGTTGCGATTTCAAGGAGAAGGCCACGCGCAAGGCGAAGGCCTTTGTTAATGTTGAAGCTAAAACCACAAGGAGGTTAAGATTTCACCACTAAGGTGCTGATGTTTTGGATCGAACCTGCCGTTCATGTCCGGGTCTGGAGGGCACATTCAGAGTCAGCTGCTACTCTGCATAGAATACAGGGAGCATGGAGGCGTACCATTGATGAGGCCTTTCCATCCTACTGTGGTTCGAGGCCTACATGCAATAGATGAGACTCGTTCAATATTCTATTCAGCCGTACAACGCACTTTTCAAAGTAAACGCGCATGATAATGAGGAGGTCATCCTTCGCTTGGTCCGCATAGGCACGCAGTTTCTCCGCATACTCAATGGCGGCCTTTGGGTCGTTTACTGAGCATGGTCTACCAGCACGGAAAAGAAGTTAGTTTGATTCGTAGCGGTAACAACAAGGCGGTAGTACCCCACGACCACAATGACACGATCATCATCTCCACGAAGGATGGCCTCCACGGACCGTCGACCTTCTAATACTGTGTTTGCAGCGAGTAACGACCTGCTGTGCATCAGCGGTTGTCTCACTCCTCATATGCTGACTGTGACTCGACGGGCACTCACAGAGGCATGTCTTCCTGAAGAATTTGCGGCGGAATTAGCGGGCGTATAGACTTGACCCGGCGGTTTCTGATGTTGTGTGCATACTTGAGTGCGACGCTCATGGCTGTAGTGTGGTAGTGTGGTGAAAGTTGACACTTTGAGTCGCAGAGCAACGCTTAAAAAGAATTTTGTGGCGCTCAGGCACGTACAATATGTCCAAACAAATCGTCAAGATACACCCGGCTATATGTTACACGCAGATCATGATGAGGCATTGCACTCAAGGTACCAAGTTGACAGCGAGATATCGCGTACTATGGGCGCTGGATATACCTCCAACTAAAAAGTGCATTGGCGGTACTTAATTGTATCTCTTGACAACATAGCCCTTCCGGTAAACCCGTATACTTGACACTGGTTTATGGCTGTATTTTATTCTATGTTGGTGGCCCCGGTTTGAATATCTTTTGAGCGTCGACCACTAGGATATCGTTTTACGACCTGAACAATGCGATTCACCGGGTAGCCGCCTGACCAGTCTGACATATTACCCTAATTCGCCACCGTACAGTAAGCTCATCAGAAGTCGACAGGCGTTGCCCCTCTCCTCAATTTGATTTCTCACAACTATTAATCGTGTACAGATTACATAGCCCCCATAATTTGACCAGTACATGGTGGTTTTCTACGGATGCAACGGCGGAGCAGTTTGTAAGTACTCAGGTGTGTTCACGGATACAACCGCTATTTTACCGTCCTGCATAATCATTCGTTGGCTAACCCCCAACCCCAACATCAATATCTGCACCGCCGGACCTAGCGCCTCAATGTGCTGGCAAACTCTTGGAACAAGGCCCTGACTGCCTATCTCGGGGCGCGAGCCTTTGAACTATACGGAGCGATGGCGCACGTTGTCGGATCGGCTATGAGCAGCTATACACACTTTGTTTATACCATATATGGGTCCGGCGTATCCGGGTTCTACACGACTATGGTGAGTTCACTGCCGTCAGGTAATGTAACTGACCGCGTACTTGCATCATGTCTCGATGCGATGACCTGTTGCATCTATGGTACACATACTCTTCTAGAAACGGTTACTGATCCTACTAATAGAATTCGAAGGCGAAAGTACACTCTGACTCGGACACGTTCGTTCACCCTGTCATATTCACACCACACATACCGAATACCCATCATTCAAATCGTTATCAGCTCGTCCCGCGCCCTTGCCAGCGTGTCCTGCGTCACCGCCTTGGTTAATACGCGCTCTCGTCCTCAGCGGGAACGACGGCAACGACTACCGTATGTGTATACGGCGTGGAGATAAGATTGGAGCCGTGTATCCGACGGAATTCGCGCGTTTGCGCGGCTGACTATTTTGCAAACGTTTCTACGAAATACCCGACCATCAGCACGTTTCACTGGGACAAGGAAATCATACTAGTTAGTGGCGAAACACGTAGTGTGGCTGTATAACAGATCCCTCCTAAACTTGTCTTAGTCGCCACGACTGTATATGATACGCGTAAGCTTCCGTCGCCCTGTGCATCACACCCGGTAATGTTTTATAATCGGTATCCCGGGTTGTGACTTTGTATCTTCAGATACAGACGGGGATTCCGGTCGGTGTCCCAGGCACAGTTAATTAATGTTTGTAAGTGGATATTGGCATGGATGTACTCGATTAGAGCGTACCCTATGAAAATGATGGCTGGGCCATATCGATTTTCATCCCAGATGTCGGACTCGTTGATATCGGGTTGGAAGGCTAGGTTTCCGAGTTTTGCTTGCGGAGATTCCTGGTTGCTGCGTTAACGTTCATAAACAGAGTATATAAGGTCTCTGGCTCTAGCGCATCTAAGTTACCCATCCGAGTCCTTCCTTACCCTCGTTTCAAATGCTGAACAACGTCGTCTGCATATATCGCTTCCTGAATATCCTCGGATCCATTTGTTTTCAATGGATTTCGTGCTACTTTCAACTGAGGATCGAGTTGAGCAGTTTGAGGTTGACTTAGTCTTCATGGTACGCCATACGTCCGCGATCCTGGCGCGTACCGTTGTTGTTGCAGTAAAATGCAAGCACGAGCTAGATTTGGAAAGCAAGCTCAAGCATATGGGGTTTTCAGGTAGAGCTAGCTCATTCTAGGTCTTGTAGTTGGAAGCAGCCGTTAGCAGTCTCTTTCTTTGCCGGCTAAACTGTAGAGCGCTGCCCGGGGCGAGATCCTAATGTATTTCTCACGCCGATGGTCCGAGGCCGAGATTTGGGATCAGGCATCCCGGCCGGGAGACAACAAAGTCCGACAGGCTGGTCTAGATGAGAACGCACCTTGCCGGGCTTTGCAAAGCCCCACGCTTGCTCTTCCTAAGTTACGTTCACGCTCCTGTTCTTTGTCCTGCTCGGTTGACCCATCCAATCCGTGATCCCGACATATACACAATGAAGAAGAGCGTCATCGAGAACTCGATAATTGGCTGTCGGCCCATGATCACCAAATGATGCATATAATTGTCTCTCATGAGCGTCAGGAAACCACCGGCTTATGGTTTGTGCAGGGGGGACATTTTGGGAATTGGAAAGGGCCCCTAACTCGTTCCTCACGGAATTCGTACGTTCTTCATTGCGCTGTTTGATAGGTGCTTGTTGCTGATAACAAGGACAGCCGGCGCTGGAAAGACCATCTTATGGTAAATATGTCAAGTTTGTCAAACTTGTTAGCTACCATGCTTACGAATGCACACATGAAGCTCCACCATTATCGACGAGATTGACCGTCACTGCAACTCAGATCCACTGCTTGCATTTGCATATTTCGATTTCGATTTTCGCAACACGGATGCGGGGCCAGATATCTGAAACCGGGAATGGTCGTCGATCTCCAACTACGGGTCAGTTAATGTCAACACTCAAGTCCATCATCGGGAACTACAGGAACGTGTATATCATCTTTGACGCTCTTGACGAATGCCCACATGGACACGATTTTATGACACTGCTGAAAAAGATTTGTGGTTGGGAGCTTGGCACATTACACCTGCTGGCAATGAGTCGAAAGGAGCGAGACATCAAAGAAACATAGAATTCCTTCGTCTCATCGGATACCTATGGACGCGAGTCTTGTCGATGATGACATCCGAACACGTGTGTCCACAACACTTGATCGTGATATCAAGTTTAGCAGATGCTCAACAGAGGAGAAGAATATCGTCGAAAGGACGTTGATTGGCGCACATGGAATGTAATATGGTCTATATGCATGCATGTTGGTGTTTACTGACAGTAAATGAACGTTTCGATGGGCTGTTTGTCAGTTGGATGCACTAAGAAGCTGTGTTTCTCCCGCCGCGCTCATGAAAGCGCTCAGGTCTCTACCAAGGACACTACTTGAGACCTATGATAGAATCCTCTTGGAGGAACACAGGCGGGACGCTCTCAGGGTATTGCAGTGGCTCGCATTCTCGGTTCACTCAATATCACTGCCAGAAGCCGTCGAAGTGCTGGCTACTGATCCCGAGGCGTGAGATGGTCTACTATTTGACCCTCGTCGACGGTCTTGGGATCCCCGCGAACTAGTTACTATATGCTCGAGCCTTGTCACCATTCAGGACCCACAGGACGATGTTGCGCGTAGAAACCCTCCCAAATATATCGATACGACAGTCAGACTCGCACATTTTTCCGTAAAGGAGTATTTGATCTCGGAATGTGCTCACGTTGGCTGCGCTTCGTACTTTTATTTCAACCAACACATGGCCGATACAATCATCGCCGAGACTTGTCTGGCTTATCTCTTGCAGTTCGATGAATCTCACAATAATCCCCCCAATTTACACCACAACTTTCCACTATCTAGATATGCCGCTGGATACTGGATGCACCAGGCCCCATCGGCTAATTGTAGCTCGGAACATCTGCAAGAGCTAATTACGGCACTTCTTAACCCCAGGGATGCCATGTATACTTACTGGATCCAGCTTTTTGAATAAGTTGTGACGGATCAACCATTGGGCAAACAGCCTGTCAGACCCCCTCTATATTGTACTTCACGGTTGGGGCTAGAAATACCTTCAAGAAGATTGTTGGAGATGGGCGCCGACGTAGACGTAGCTCAGTGTCTGACAGCGCGCTGCAGATGGCGTCATCGGAAGGTTAGGTGGAGATGGTACGGATGCTGCTTGAGAAGGGGGCAAGTGTCAACTGACACATATCATGGTGTAGGACCGCGCTGCAGGAGGCGTTGTCAAAAGGTTATGTCGAGATCGTTCGACTGCTCCTTAAGAAGGGAGCAGATGTAAACTTATACTGCAAGTGGGATGGCCTGGCGTTGTGGATAGCGTCGTCAAAGGGTAACGCGGAAATCGTTGAACTACTACTTGAGAAGGGAGCAGATGCGAACATACAGGACCAGAAGGGTGACACCACGATGCAGGCAGCGTCGTCAAACGGTTACGTGGATGTCGTTCGGCAGGAGATGCGAACATCCATGATAAGGGTGGCACCGCGCTGCAGGCAGCGTCTTCAGGAGGCCACGTGGAGATCGTTCGACTGCTGCTTGACAAGGGAGCAGGTGTCAATGGACAAGGATGTAGCTACGGCACCGCGCTGCAGGCAGCGGCATCCCATGATCATATGGAGATCATTCAGCTACTGTTGGGGAAAGGAGCAGATATAAATGCTCAAGCTCGAGGAGGGGCCGCGCTGTTGGCTGTGTTATGAACATGTAGATGCCGCCCTGTTTCTGCTTGAGCAGGGAGCAGATGTGAACGCACAGGAAGCTGGGTATTGTACCGCGCTATGTGTTGCGGTATTGGGAGGCTGCACGGAGATTGTTCGACTGCTGCTTGAGAGGGGAGCAGCGACGGACATACCTGGAGGCGTAGGTACGTCTGCGCTGCAGGAAGCGTGTTCTTATGGCGACGCCGAAATTATTCGACTCCTGCTTGAGAAGGGAGCGGATCCTAATATAGTGGGAGCGCGGGGTGACACCGCAGCGCTTCAGGACGCGTAGTCAAAAAGTCACGCGGAGATCGTCCGATTGCTGCTGCAGGAGGGTGCAGACGTGAATGTACAAGGAAAGTGGCTTGGCACCCCGTTGCGAGAGGCGTCGTCAAATGGTTACGTGGATGCCGTTCGACTCCTGCTTGAGAACGGGGCAGATACGAACATACGCGGCAAGGGGCATGGCACTGCACTGCAAGCAGCATCGTCGAAGAGTTATGTGGATATTGTTCGGTTGCTACTGGAGATGGGAGCAGATGCGAACGTACACGGAGGGACGGATGGCACAGTATGTACCCCCCCCTCGATGGGGGGTTATCCGGTGTCTACTCATATGTTCCTAACCCCGCCGTCCCCCGCCGTCGCACGACATCCAACGACGGCGAGCACATCGTGCTCGTTGGTGTGGACAGTTTATAGTTATGCATTCATACCCCGCTGTCCCTTACTGTAAGTATTCCGTATCCTGTATCAAATGGACTTGTGGATTACCTAATCCATCTCGTGGTAAGATGCGGTTTGGTAAACTAGTCCGGCGCCCTAACGGCAACCCAGGCTAACCAGGGCACCAAAGTACATTATTGTCTACAAGGAGGTATGCTACGTCGTCTTCATCGACAAGCGGTACTCCTGGCTCGCGCTCCCCCGCGACGTCGTGAATGCGTCGAATGAGGCTGTTGTCCGTACGTGCGTCTTATCCACATGACCTGTGCACCTACGCTAATCCACAGGCCACTCCCACCGCGAACAATGGGCCGCCATGGGTCGCCACTTCCAGCAACCGTGGCACTCGCCCTCCTGCGGATACGCTCACGCGCCTCTCTCTCGGCGGGGACGCGCCGCACTGGCATGACACCATGGGAATGAACCTGCAGGTCGTGCGCAGCGTGTTGGACTGGAGCCATGGGTGTCGACTGAGAAGTTGATACAGAACGCATGCGAGTAACGCGTTCCGCATGTGCGCCAGTGTCTTATTGGCGTGGGTGGTGGTGTCCTACTCTGAGTTTCTGATGAGACATGGCTTGTGTGCGGACTTGCAACTCATCTAGGAGGCGAACCATTATATACATTGGTACACATGTTCCCCCACATCCTCACCCCACACTTCTGCAGTGTTCTGTGGCACGGTTCCTGAGGTTTATGACGCCAATGTCGGAACTGGGGCGCAGAGAATCAATTTTTGTTCGTGTTTCCTTTCGCAACGTATCTTGTCACTCACGTGCTCACGCGTCTGTGTCCTGCATTGTGTCGTGTACCATAGTATCTCTAATATGCGGGAATGAGGCCTCGTGAACCACCTCATAGCAAAGGCGCTCGTGGAGCGTATTCTGCGTGCTGCGAGGGACCAGCAGCGGTTCAAGGTGCGTGGTCATGAGTTCCAGCCTTTTCTAGGTGGTGCTGATGATGGTGGGATGCTCGGCGTGGGGGTCGACACCATCCCAGAGGCGTAGATCGCAGAAGCTAATATGGGCGGTGCTGGATGTGAAACGGTTTGTCGTGTAGTTAAATGAACGGGTGAGTCAGGGCTATTGATTGATGACCGTCTCGGAGATACAAGAGAGCAGTGTACAGTTGCGGACCATCGTCAGCACGCTGTCTCTCGGTCACAGTTGTTATGCTAGCGGTGCTGGGCAAGAGGCAGAAGCCTTTGGATGTATCGTTCCAGTGCCATCGTGTGATAGGAACGTCTGATTTGTGTTTCATGAACGACTGGGGCTTGGTCGTCGAGCTAGTGTCGAGGAAGCCGTAATTTCTAGAGACGTTGCTGAGATGGGATCAAGCTTGCCCTTGAATGTACTATTGGTGGCGCTGGTGTCCCATTCTGCTGATGCCTTGTTAGCTTCAGCTGAGCCTGTGTATCATATGTGGTAGGAATGCGCCTCAGGGCTGGTTGTGAGGGTGGACGCTTCTACGCGAGCTGCTCCCCGTCGGGTTGAAAGTGGACACGGGGATACCAGGTGGGTACATTCTATTCATTTCAGTATATGTAGACCTCATTAGTCGCCGCCTTGAGACTAACGGCTGCACTTCTTAACGACAGTTTCTTGACATGTATCGTAAGTATATCACTTGAATCCATAAATGTTTTTCACTTTGGTCAGGCCATATGCCGAGGATGCCGGGGTACAGCAAGGGCCGTCATGCCATATATAGTTCTTCGGGTTTTTCCGACACATTATGTCTAAACTTAACTTAGCTGCGCAAGTTAGACTCGCTACTGACGCTGGTGGATGATACTGATGCTGGTCTAAATGCCAGTTCTCGAAGCAACTCGTACACAGTATGAAACTGCGCCTGGGACTCAATCATCAATCATCTGCCAGTGCCATCCCAAACACATTCGCGCGCGCTGGAGTATGGCACACACCTCACACGAGCCGCATACCAACACGGGTGTCTGGCCCTGTTCTTCCAAGTGGAGACCTTGGGCTATATAGTTTGCATCATTGCTCGACGCTCTACTTGGTGCTTCGTCTGCCATCTTCTCGCCACCATGGCCGCCAGTGAATTTACCATCAGCGAGGCCCGGATTGTGGGCCTTTTCATGCAGTCCACGTCTTTCGGTGCGACGTGCCAACGCGGCATTTTGTATCTTTGAGGCTTATGATTTGGCTTATATAGGTGTTTACCTTGTCTCGTTTGTTGTGCTTATCCACGTTCTGTTCTTCAGCGGTCGTTCGCGCATTGTGCACAGGCCCATGTTGCTGGCCGCTATAGCCATGTTTATCGTTGCGACCCTTGGCGTCACAAGTCTCCTAAAGCTAAACATCGACTCGTTCATACATTTTCACGGTGCTGGGGGTTCGGATGCGGCTTTCAAGGTCATATCGAATCCGATCAACGTCATGCTATTCGCTACGTATTATGTGCAGACGATCATCGGGGACCTGATCCTGGTATGACATTATCTTGTGTAAATCCTAGTTTGCTCATTAGACTGTAGATTTATCGCTGTTACATAGTATACAACCGGAGTTGGCTCGTCATCTGCCTTCCTTTCGTTGTCTGGTTGGCAACACTTGGTATGTGCCCGAACAGCCATCTTCTATTCCGTATGTACAATTGAATCCGCCGTCTAGCATGCAGCTGTGTCGGAATATTCAAAACGAATAATCTGGACACCAGTACTAACATTGATGATGCGAATCTCATTCCATGGATCACGAGTATCTTAGTCTTGACCATGGTGCAGAACTTTGCTACGACATGTACGCTCTACAAATTTCCATTCTTCCCCCGTACACCATTTCACGTGAACCCAAACACAGCCCTCATCGCTTGGCGAATCTGGAAAGTGGACCAGCAAGTGATGCAACACAGTCGGAATTCTCGCCTGAAGCAAGTCTTCAGAATGGTCATCGAGAGTGGGGCGATATACACGCTCACCGTGTTCGTTTTGCTGGTGACATACCTTTGTTCGAACAATGCGCAGTACCCTGTATCGAATTGTGTAAGTGAGACCGATGATGAGTCGCTGTCTGTGTGAATTCGGATTTTTACCCATTGTTTATCTTCTTTTCGGCGCAGATTGCACAAATTATCGTGAGTGCTGCTGATCGTTTCGTGTCATACAAAACCTATAACTGGTACCTTTTGTCATATCTAGGGAATTGTATTCAATACGATTATCATTAGGGTTCATCAGGGACGCACGGCAGAGCAGGAGCTGACAACGAGTACAGAGGCGGCTTCAATGTCATTTGCCCCCGAGACGTTCCGCAGCACCCAGACTCGAAGTCGAGGGGATATGCGATCGTTTGCGAGCTCAGGACAGCCGGTCACTGTCCAAATGAAAACGATTCAGCACGCCGTGAGTGAAAGCGATATTGTTGGGGAAGTCACCACTAGCAGCAAGCATGGCTCAGGAGAGGTTGAACCTATTGTGCTGAATGATATCTATGTATGAGCAGTAGTTGGATCGTTGTAAGACAATGCGTCTAGTACGAAGTTGTTGAACGCCTTGGCATTCGGGTATTAAGAGAGATGCTCCTTGGTGGTAGTGTTCGAAGAAGAGCTTGGATGGAATACTGTAGGCAATTACATGCGATTTTACGTAGGGGATGACATAAATACAAGGGGTTGACAGCTGCGTCGTTTCCGCTATTCTTGTTGTTAACAATCGTGACCTCTGAGGTCACTGTGATATGGGCCTCCCTGAGGGCTGGGTACAACGATTGAGAATGGTATACTATGAATATATGTTGTACAACCACAGTAATTACACCTGTTTCATGGGCAAGCATCCTCTATTACTCACCTCGGCTTCACTCTAGTGTCCAACAAAGAGGCTGCATGGAATTTATCTCCAACAATCAATGTCACTGACTCAAGCCGTTATCATTAGCTTCACCAACAAAAATCAAAAGTGCCTCAGCATACACATCTATCCGATCAATCATACTTACCTCTACTCATAAGGGCGGCTGTGCTAAAAACCCATTCCACCCCAACCCTGAGAACATCGTTTCCCACCCAAAGCCTTTAATTCCTCGCAAGTTTAACGATAATCACCCCGATCAGAAGAACTGACCAGCTCATCACCAAAGGTGGAAACCCATCTTTCCAAGTCAAGCGCTGCGCTGATATTCACCAGTCTGTAACCCTCACCATTCGGTCTCCTTAATATTTGCTCAGATGAGGGACTCCTGAACAGATTACCGCTGTGGTACTTGGTACTTGTCACCCGTCAAGATGTCACGTGGTCTCCACTGCCCCGGTGTTTGCCGAAGATGACACAGGCGCCGTTTCTAGAGTCGATTACGAGTGTTGTACATCCTAGATTCCCTCGCACTCTTCGTATCCACAGTCAACCCCCACCGTCATTTCCCTCCAGCAGTGGTGCATGCGCACACAAATCCATATTTGCGGTTGTCGGTAGGCCATGCGCCGAAACCTGCGTGATTTTCAGTGATGGCTGCAAGGACGAAGGTCTAGGGTATGGTGGCTATTGTGTACGTGCTATATTCGAAGCCGACAGGAAATGCACAAACTCTTGCTTCCTCGGAAATGAGCGCTGCGCTTCTTTTTCTCCATCTTTGCTGTCTGCAATTGTTATATGGGCCCAACACCTTCAATTCCCCTAAATCTATCTCAATCAGTGCGATGCGATAATAATCCATCATACGAGGATATCGGGATAATGGGAACTCACGCGCTGGCAAGACGGCCTACAACCGCTTTCTGCACTTTGCGCCAAATATACCTACAGAGGGATTCTTTCCTGGCTATGCTTAAAGCCGGCTATAACTCGGTGAAACATTCCGCAACACCGTCGTGTTTCCTCGACGTCTATATCTTGTAATTGAGTAGCTGCCATCACCCCACTGCATCTGTCAACGCTAGAACAATGATCTTCTCCTCTGTGACTAGAGCATTTCTTTGCTCATGTAAATCGTGAGAGCACAGGGATATTCGAGGATCCAGTCTTATAAGCCACGTTTCAGGACGAATGACGCCACGCCGTTTGTTGATATACGTCTGCATGTCATTTCTCTACAGCCTCACTGAAGACCAGCTAGTGACCACAGGAAGGATTTGTACGTACTTAGTACAGCTGGTCTAACTGGCTTCTCTAATGCTCTCTCGCCGTCTGTGGGCATTAGTCTAGCTACAAAAGCATATTCACCCATGATCTGTGCATCTGCCTTCATTGACATCCGCACAGTATTGCCTGTGTGCGGCGTTCACCATTCTCATGCACGACCACGTGCTCTCCTTTTCTGACGAGGTGAGACCACATGTACTCGTTTTTGAATCACCACTGATAGCTTAGGCCCAGTTGAAGTATGTCTGGGTAAGGCTGCACAAAATAGGTGCGCGAGATACAACAGATCAACACAGAAACAGGGATCACCCCTGATAGTCCCCGGCATGTTCCTATTCGTTGGAGCTCCCTATTTTATCACTTCTTGCTTTGAGGGTGAGATGTCTTCTAGAATCGATATTTTATGCCTGCAGTTGTGATAGTCAACATGCTCGGTAGCACTATGCTCACTCCTTTCCGCCCATTGAGCCTTCTTCAAACACCAGCTGGAGTGCTGAAGTAAGCACCACCCTTCTCGACTAATCAAGAGCTTAACTTACTGCCTCGCAGACGTAATCAAGCGTCACACATTCAATGTTAAATAGACATCCTCTCAGATTGTCCTTTTCGAGTTTGTAGCTAATCCCGGCGTATTTCTCATCCTCCGGTACGACCGTTTCACCCGTGTTCATTGTTTCTCATTTCTGTTCCCCTGCAGCGTGTACCTCATATACAACCGCAGCCTGTCCATACTGCTATTTTTTAGTGCACTTGTCGCTGCCAAAAGCATCCTCGGCATCTTGGCCATTACATCTCCGGGATTCAGCCGTGAGTGATACCTTGACCCCCGAATGAACGTGTAATCTACCTTGATCCTCGCAGCAGTCGCATTTCCCCATTGCCCCAGGCCTTCTCGCCTCTGTTCCACTGTGAGTATGTGACATACCGATATGACTTTTGCAGGATGTTACTCATATCGCAATTCAGTGTGTATATACAAATCCTTCACTGTACGTCCGCGTACCTTTCGTGACCCTCTGTTTCGCATTCATACCGCTCCCGTACATACAGAACAAAATCCGTCGGCGCCCATCTTTCGGTCAGTCTCGCCTTCGATATTTTCGTGTTCGTGCTCACGATGGCAAAGACGTGGCAGGCTTTCTTGCACCACCGCGGCCGGAGGCTCATCCGCGGCGTCTTGAATGATGGCGCCATACATTTCTTGCAAGCACCAGCCCTAATAGCATTCTCCTTCCTGCCATACGTGTTTACAATCGCTCTCTCGCTCTCGCGGTGAGCTTGTCCGCAAACACGGTCCGGCTATTCATGATCTTTTTCGCAGTAGTGCGTAATGCATGTTGCTTCATCACCAGTCGCGGCTCTGAAATGCACGTGCCTGGCAGCCGCAACTTAAGTAGATCAATGCTCTGTCCGCTCACCTATGCTCTCCTATGTGCGCAAGCTGACTTCATGATGCCACACAGCTCTGCCGCCATGTATGCCGAGATTTATCGTGCCTCAGACCCATGAAGAACAGCTGACGCATCTACCTCCTACACGTACAGTCTCGACCTAACTATGACCAACAGACTTACGATGAACCTTCGCAGTACATCAGTGCGAGAGGTCAATGAGGCCGAAGTCCGACCTCTTAGCACAATCGTCTTCAGATGGCGCGGCCGTACACCCCTCACTATTTTCGGAGATCGCTCGGAGAGCACGCCCGTTGAGCGCCAGTTCAACTCGAATTCTTGTTCCTAGGGACTCGATCCGATAAATTGTAGCACCGTGCGTATTTCAGCTCGTCCTTGCTTGTATATCTTTTCATAACACATTCGGATATATGGGGTGATGTTCGGAGACTCAGCCTGCGGCATGCATCCACGAACATTGGCCTGTATCTATTGAGTATGAAGCGATCGAGACGTGACCTTTGATTTGATGGACTGTAGTTTATCTTACTATATCTACCCTATTACTCAGATTTCTCGGATACATCTTTAAGACTTTTCTAGGTGGTTCGTGTATCTATAACTTGAAAGTAGTCGGAAAGTACTCAGTGGTGAGTTTGTGTACACTACTCGGACATCACTATTTGCAAGGAATGTGGCTCGGCATATAAGCAATGGGCGACCAGGCATTACAAGGCAGCCCATCGTTTCTCTGTTTCCAAGTGGGAAATTATCCTCATGGGCACATCTCAGTTGCTGGTCATAGCATTGTTCCCACATTGCCAAGTATGCCCTATCTCAATACCTAAGACCGAGTCGGACGGGCACACAACGGAGGGTCCTGCGCATGGGTCTTGTGTGTCTGTAGTGGGGAATGAGGTTGGGGGCTGGAGCGCAGGATGGGTATACGATGATGAGTGAGATGCGAATGTAGCGAAGGCATGTGTGAGCATGGATGCGGCGGGATGAGTATGTGCACAGCCAGAAAAGACAGGCCATGTTTGCGACGAGCCCCGTTCAGCTAGTTCCGCCACTCGAGGTACATCCATGACTGAAAACAGTTTTCCAATAAAATTGTTTGGGTGAGCGGTAGCTGGGAATGCGTAGAATTCGCATGCTTACCCGAAACTTGGAAAATAAGGGAGCGGTATTCAACAGCAGCGTGACCGCTGAGCGCTGAAGATTCTGAAGCTCGAATGCCCTGCGAAATAGCGAAAGAAATGAGGTGGCGGAAACCGGGAAAAGGACTGGGCCGAGACGAACTCCCAACCAACGCGTTGTCCCTCGTCCATGGTCCACTACGTGATATGTTCGTGCATGCAGTAATTCAGGTATACGGCACAGGGGGAATGGGCACGCCAAACATAGTCTTGTGCTTGTGAGTTTTGGCAGCTATACCCCATACACTGGGCGCTGAAAACTTTACAGCCATACTTAATGGGTCAGAGCGTGCCCTCTATGGCACTCTCTCGCAACCGAATATTGCAGCGTTCCCGAGTCGATAATATCATAAATTGAGAAGACACTAGGACAATGAGAGGAACCACGCTGTACAGTTCTGGTGGCAGTGGCAGGCGAGGAATGGAGGACAGGGGGAGAGGAAGAACGAGAGGCACAGAAGAGCCAGAAAACCTGTTCCTTCAGTAAACTTTGATAGGATGTGATACAGAAACTAGTTGTGGTACGGTTAGGTCTTATACAAGGAAACTGACAAGGAGGGACTGAGTTTGATCCTAGCTCTGGTAGACCACTTATGTTATTGCCATCGACAGCAGCCCGACAGCATCAGAAAAATCTGGGAGATCCTCCAAACCAACCCTAGGCGCTCTGGGAGGACTCAGGGGGCGCGCGGAGTGCCTGGAGAAAGTCCCCAGTTTTCCTGATGAGGGCCACAAAGCGTGACTTCTGAACCTGCACGCACATGTCCAGTCGATGACGGGCTTTCCCTCTCGGCTGGCGTATCAGATGCTTATTAAATGGCAGAGTAAAGTACCTGGGGCAATAGGAGACGAAGCCCTGGACAAATCGGGGCCTACATCGTCGTGCCATTTATAGGAATACTAGATCAGTGATCAGATGCATGTCCATCAAAAGCACACCGTGAACCACGTTGCAAGGAGCTTTCTTAGTTCAAGTTTGCTTTCGTTGTTCAACTGCTCATATACTTGGATAATTCTATCCAGCAAAGTCTATCTATAAAAATATTCTCGTGATTTTTGGAATAGCCTTTGAATTCACACGAAACATTTGCAAAGCAGCTTGAACCTACCTGTTTGGGAGGGGTTGCTTTTCACACTGGGGGTTGCTGGATTGGATCATGCGATATAGTGTACCATTTCGACCGTAGGCCCGAATCATGCGTCACAGCGCCCTTCGGGCCGGGCCTATTTGGGTGTATGTCACGCATCACACCACCCTTCGGATCAAGTAGTCGAAATACAAAAAAATGTTCAAGTGAGCGCTAGCTCAATGACTGTCCCAAAAACGCCTTATTGCTGTGGCGCGTGCTTGGCTTCTTTTCCCGCCTGCCACCCCCCTCTACCTTTGGTGCGACCGTCCCCTCCACCTCTTCAAAAGTTAAGGTTTTGGACGGCTCAGCGGCACCGTCGGGCCTAATTTTTCATTCCATCACACGTCACTCTGCCCTTCGGGCCTAGTTCCAGATGGAAGTTTTTCGTCACGCGAAAAAGCTCTGGGCCTACGGTCGAAATGGTACAGTACTTAGCCCTGACAATGCCCCAAAGGGGGAATGGATACTTGCCAGTGTTGATAGGGATGTGTTTGTCATGCGGCTTCTCTTCTTCGGCATCTGGGACATTGGTGAAGGTGGCGTGGCACGTGAGCGCGTCAACGCGTCATATTGAGCCGCTTTGCTGAGTCAGATTGCTATAACATGATCATTTCTTCTTTATCTCTCCTTTGCAGCAGCCACGCACTGAGCACCCAAACTAGGCGGATACGGTATTACAGGAAATCAGACAAATATTGATGCAGGGGGGGGGGCGCGTCAGAAAACCACACACTCTGTTCAAATTCATGACGCCGCTATCGGGCCTACACGCAATTCAGGATGCGTATGCGTGCCATGCCTACGCGTCCCTTAGGCACACCTCAGGGTCCATGGAGTGAGTATCTATATATTGTCTACCCCTCCCCTTCCCTCAACGACGTTAACAGTACTAGCAATCACATACTTCAAGAAGATGTCCACCATTGACTACGCTAACTCAACAGGGGAGCAGGTTGCTGAGGCCTTCGCTGGAGAAATCAAGGGAAAGACTGGTGCGAAAATCTACCAAGCCCTTCCAAATGCCTGCGCAACTCACTGAGACTCTTGTAATTTGTAGTCCTCATAACAGGCGTCTCTCCTGGCGGCTTTGGCGCAGAGGTGGCGCGTGTCCTCGCGTTGGTGGGCGCAAAGCTTGTCCTAGCTGGCCGCAACTTGACCAAGTACGCATATGCTCGAGGATCCCCGCATACCAACTAAAAAGATTATTTCCTCAGAGTCAAGGCAACCGCAGATGCAATCAAGAAGGAAGCCCCCAATGCAGAGCTGAAAGAACTCGGCCTCGATCTTGGTTCGCAGAAAGCCGTGCGTCAGGCTGCTGACGAAGTCCTCAAGTACTCTGGCCCAATCGATGTTCTCATCTTAAATGCAGGCGTCGTACGTATATTTATTTGAGACTAATTTCGATTTATCATTGACATGTTGCCCTTGCAT